>JAVQJG010107963.1:0-67531 GCA_036024015.1 Craterocephalus amniculus | reverse complement strand
GTTTACAACCTCTGCAGTTTTTCCATTTCAGCTGTAGTTGGCATGGCAATCTTGGTGTTGTGTGTGGTGAGGACATCCCTCAGTGGTTGCTCATTCCGGCGAATGCTTTTTATCATGTCCAGGGTCGAGTTCAATCTGGTTGGGATGTCTTGAACAAGAGACTCCTTCTTCTGTCCAAGTTGAAGTTGTTTTTGTTCTAATTCTGCAGCATTTGCTGGGCTATGTTTAAAGTGGGCCACAACTTTCCTGCATCTGGCCAACACATTTCCAAACACACTGGTCTGCAAAGATACTGTGATGGAACGCTGCAGAGTATGCGCGACGCATGGGACATGTTCAAAAGGCAAATGTCTTGCAGCAGCAATCGTATTTCTAGCACTGTCTGTTCTAACTGTGCTAACTTCATCTGAAATGTTTCATTGCTCTGCAACATTGATAAAATGTTCTTCACTTCACAATGTCCTTTCAGCAAAATGCCTTTCCTCTGTCTTCATGACCATCAGAGCATGTGAATGCAGCTCCCATTGTTCAGCAATATAGTGCACTGTAACTCCGAGGTAATTATGGTTACCTAGTGATGTCCAGTAGTCTCCTGTGAGAGCAACAGCTGACGCATGTTGTAACGCACTCACTTTTGTGGCCCTCTCTTTCTCATACAACTTGTGTATTCTTCTTGTGACCGTACGTCTGGAAGGAAGCTCATATGCGCCATCATTAGTTGCAATTCTGAGAACGTTCCTCAGACCGACATCTTCCACAATACTAATTGGCCTGCAGTTCGTTGCAATCCACCTCCCAATGGCATTTGTTAGCTTATCTTTATACTTCTCCCACTCACTGAATCCTCGAACGTGGTCTGCCGAAGCTTGCCTACACTGTTCGTTTGGGTTGGTGAGCTAGCATGAACTGCATGTGCAGAGTTTCAATGATATTTCAGACTCGAAATGCTGCGGTGATAAGCCAGTTCAGCTTTGCAGTACTTACAAATAACTTTAGTCCTATCATACCCGCCGTCTGGGAGAGGTTTAAAATGAAAATGTCCATGTAGAACTTCGCCTTTCTCCATTTCCCTTCCTGTGCCAGTTGCTTTACGTTCCGGTTAGCCTAGTCTGCCGCAGCCTAGATCCACCCCATGCTTTAATTGGTACCCCAGGTGATGATGCCCCTCCAACGTCATGACCAACATCTCATGCTGCCTGAGACCCACTGTCTGTGTATTCAGAGGTACAGAGGCAGTGACCAACACTTTCAAATGAATAGAGACGTAAAAAAAAAAAATTACAAATAATTAATGGCGTTAATCAATAAATGCGTTAATGTGCCCAGCCCTGATATAAATATATACAACATATATAACAACATACCTGATCATACAAACATGTTACCAGACACACAAGGAACAAAACTTATTTGGAACACATGATTTACCATCAGTGCAAACAATCTCTAACAACTTAATTTAATTAAAGTTGCTACAGCTTAAATTAAACAATTGATGTAATCATACATTAACACAACAGATGCATCAGCTTTTTTAAACAATTAAGAAGCCCTTTCAAAACTTTGGTTAACACAAGACAACTGGAATAAACCAGCTTACCTTTTTGTTTCCATAAGTTTTCTTATGTCTTTGCCTCATCCTTTACTTCTAAAACATGTTTCCATTACCTTATAATTTCAGAAAAAAAGGCACTTTTTTTCGAGATTATTAATTAATTGCAAAATGTAGATTACTAAATATATCAAATTCAGCAATTAACATAAAATGAAATCAAATTTCCAAAGCATTTTGTTATTGCACATTGGAAATGGAATTATTAAATAGGAATAACATATTGTTTTCATTAATACAATATTAATAATTAATAAATTTGAAAAAATTACTACATTTCTGTTTTTTTCTGTCAAGATGGAGGGTAAACATTATTGAGAAATAAATTCAACGTTTTTCATTTTAGCAAATAGCTGCAATGAAACAAAGAGAAAAATTAAAAGAGGAGTCTGTATACTTTCCGTACCCACTTTACACACACATACACATTCTTTGTTAGATACACGATCACAATTAAAACTGGTTAAGACTGAAATTGTATGGTGAATTTAGCAGTGTATTTAAAACTTATTTAAAGTTTTTTCCCCTTCTTTTTTAAGTTGTACCTTCAATGTGCCATGAGACAATAATCAAAATCTTACACCTTGGGATGAGGCATCACAGCCTCACAGTCAGTCATATAAAGACAATAAAACAATGCGATCCTGTGTCTGTATTTCCTTTTCTGTTTTTCAGTGCACAAGACACGATGACACTAACGTGTTTTGTTAATTTCTCAGACATTTACCAAATAAATACCTGATTTGTGGCGTTCTCATTCTTTTGGATTTTTTAATTTTCTCTCCTTTTGAAGATATAATCTAATCTTTTTCATATTCAGGCAGTGGAACTATAGTGTGTACTTTGTATGTTCTATAGCTTCCTCCTGCCATCCAAACACGTGCATGTTAATTGGTCCCTTTCCCCCTCAGTCATAATGTGAGAGGGAGCTACTGTTGCCTCTCAATGTTGGCTCTGGGCAGCTGTAATTCAGTCGGAAGAGTAGCTGTCTACCAACCAGAAGGTTTGTGGTCCGGTTCCTCTGACTACAATTTCAACATGTCGTTGGGTAAGACCCTGAACCCCTTGTGCGTATTGAGATATGAATGTATGTGTAAGTGCTCTATGAGTGTGTGTGTGTGTGAATGGGTGAATGAGTATGTCGTGTCAAAGCACTTTGAGTGGTCAACATGACTAGATGAGTGGTCAACATGACTAGAAAAGTGTGACACAAAAACAGTCCATTTATCATGTAATAGACTAATGACCTATCCATGGTGTACTCTGTTTCTCACCTGGTAATTGTTTGGATATGCTACAGCTTCTCCATGACCCTCAATCAGACTAATTGTTGTAGAAAAATGGAAATGTTTATTTCCGTCCAGTGTTGCATAGGTTTTAACCGAGATCTTGTAAGGATGATGGAAGAATCTGACCACTGCACACAGCCTTCTCCAGCGCATCCCATAGATTCTCAACGGACTTCAGGTCCAGATTGTGGTGGTACAGTAAATCCATGTAAGAAAAAGATGTTTCACGCTCCCTGAACCACTCTCACAATTTGTGTTGATGAACCCCAACATTGTCATCGTGGAATATGACCATGGTATCCATTGTGGGAATAATGTGATCATTCAGGTAGTCAGCTGACCTCATTCTTTGGGCATGTTTATGAACCTAGAGCTGACAAACTGTAGCAAAACCAGAACATTGAATGCCCCCATCGGCTGGTACAGCAGATACTATGCATGATGGCTGCATTACTTCATCGGCCTCTATTCTTACCCCGATACCCCCATCACTCTGGAAAAGGGTAAATGCAGACTTATCAGACCACATGACCTTCTCCCATTACTACAGAGTCCAATATTTATGCTCCTTTCTCTCCAGTTAGCCTCAGTGATTAGTGTTTCTCTTCTGGCTACACAGCTGTTCACTCCTAGCCCGTTAAGTTCCCTTTGTATTGTGCATGTGGAAATGTTCTTACTTTCACTGTCAGACATAGTCATGAGTTCACTCTTCCCCTTTAATTAGATTTCACAAAGTGTTAAAGTGATAACTGATTACGATCATTCAGGATGTTTTTTCCGACCACATTTCTTCCTGGAACTCAGCGGTTCATATCCTTCCAGTTATTAATGTGTTGGACAGTTACTTGACCCAATATTAGTAGTTTCTGCAGTCTCCTGAAATGTCTCCTCTGTTTGATGCATGCCAATGGTTTGACCTATTGTGCCTATTGCTCAGTTAAATCCAGGTGTCAAGGATGTATAATAATATGATATGATCACAAAAAGCTTATTTTGTTTCGTAATTTTCTTTTTTCATTCATTGCACAAAGATGTTAGTGACAAATCAAGTATAATATTACTGGAAAAATTTATTTTTCGATTAAAAACACTTAATTGCCTCTTGGATAGTATCACTCCAAACTCCACTATGGTGCAATTTTTGTGAATCAGTTGAAAACCAAACGTATTACGAGACACTCACTCAAAATCACTTTAGAAAATCACTTTAACTTCCCATGAATTCTCAGGTTGGTTCCTATGCGCTGCAGCGCGACTCAGACCCAAAGTTGCATTAGAATGCAGCGATAATTGGAGAATCTCCCAGGTGACTGGTGCGCAGAGGAAGCACTCTCAGTGTCATCCCAGCCCACATCCTGTACTGATAATGTTTCAGACTTTGGCAGGGACAACACCAGTCACAAGGGAGGAGGGAGTAGTGAAGGTGAAGAAGCTAAACTGTAAACCTAACCACAAGACTGCTGCTGAGGCATTTACGACCAAATAGCAACAGCTAATATTTAAAAATTTAAATGTACTCTATTCAGTGCGATGAGGTTATACCTTTACAGGATATTCATGACTGATATTCACAAATTGTTTTATAATCAACCATAGTAAAAATGATAGATAAAGAAATATAATTATGTTCACAAGTCAATTTAATTATAAAAAGATTTAAAAATACTGCCAAAACCCAAAATACACTGTAAAAATGTCCTGCCAACAAAAGACATATATACTTGAACGGGGGTGGTTGAAATCTTTTTAAGGGCCGGAGTGATTACATCGACACCAGAGTTGAACCAACGACATCCTGCCCTACCACTTGAGCCGCTGCCACAAACTGCCCTGTGTTAGTTGCCCATCTACAGATTATTGAATTCATATTTAGTTGGTCTTTTTTTTCAAATAGAGAAAGAAAACAACACGTTAAAGAAGCATCAGACTGTTTTGAGGTTTTTTTTTCCCCTTAACGACTTGATGAGTGTTTCACGATTTCTCACTTATCTGCAGTCTAATTATCTTTTCTTATTTCATTAAATCTGTGTGAAATGGTGCGCTGAGGTCTTGAAATAATTTTTTATAGCTAAAATTAAGTATGATTGATGCAGTGTTATCTCAAACAGTACAGTATAACATTGAGATAATATAACTTAATGAATGTAAAATAACCAATTTTAGGATTCAGTTACTAAGAAATAAAGACACACTCTCAAAACAAGATATACATTCTTCTCTTGCCAAGTATATGACTCTCAAAACCAAATCATAAAGACTTTGGCTGAATTTAAGAGTGAAAAGGCTGTTTAGAGAGCAGTTGCTGCAATGTAGTGGTTGTATGTATATATAAAATTGATTTCCTTTGTAATACTACCACATCATACTTTATATTACACATTGGTAAAACATGACGAAAAATGACTGACATTGGCCCTGGCCCACTATTGTGGGCCTGTGTTCTGTCTTTTTTAAAGGGAGGTATTTGGGGGTCAGTTATGCCTTAAATTATGCCCATTTTTATACCTACTGTGTATAGATACACACACATAATTATATATATATATATATATATTTGACAACATTCTCATAATGATCTACTCAGACACAAGTTACAGTAATGGTCCCATTTACAGTAAAGGTGATCGACCCCCACTTGTGTCACAATCTGAGATGGAGATGATTATTTATTCCTTCTTTCCAGTGTGTGTGACTCTCTTTCCGTTTCAGGTTGTCCAGAGCTCTGCTGAACTGTTTATTAATATAAAGCACATGTTTTTACAAGAACTCTACTGTAAATGATCAAGCAGCAGCTTATATCAAAAACCTTTTGCAGCCTTAAGCTCCCATAGTTCCCTGAGATTAGCTACATGATTGGGGTCTGCTGGCTGGGAAGCAAACACAGCTGAAACCAGAGGTGACAAAGTCTTTGCAACAGTGGCTTCCTCTGGTACTCCCTTCTTCTCAGCCTCTCAGATCTGTGGACTCAGTAGTGTTTCATAAAAAGCAGTCAAAAACACAGCTTTTTAAACTTACATTTGCTTTGTTTTATTTGCTTCAATATTGTTTTTTAGTTGTTTGGGGATTTTATTGTGAAGTACTTCCATTTTTTTGCTCAGAAAGAGCTATATAAATAAAATTCACATACCCGTCACCCTGCAGCGAGTGCCACCATTTTTGTAATTTTTTAGAAACTTGTTGGTCTTAAGGGGAAACACTTTTAATAACCTTATAGAAATGACTTTCACTGTAGTTGGTGCAGTAGTTAAGTAGCTGTGACAAAAAATGAACATGTGACACCACGCAACAGTAAGACTGTGCGGTCCTGGGAGTGCTTGCAGTAGGATGCTGTACAACAGTGTATCTAAATCTGCTGTTTGACAAACTGTATTGTCTGGTGAAACATGAAAACATGAAAATGGGGCAACAGGCTAATAAAACACATAATGTAGAGATCTTAATGCATCCATTAGTAAAGAAATAAGTTTGTGTTGGCTAATGAATAAATGGTTTGGTAATCTGCAAACATTTCTTTGAATGTGTAATAATAAAATATGTTAACAATCACCACATAGTCAGAGTTAGATCTCTACCTCTTTGTCTGCCTTTTAAGCATTTTGCAGGGGAGCACAGAAAACCCTCCAGCTAATCACAAAATGGATCAGGTTTCAGTACCAGGCCCATGATGATGAACTGACATAGTAGTTCTCGTTGTGTAAAATAGTTAATATAATACAGAACAAAAAGTAGTTTGCCCTTGCAGACCGACATATCCGGTGATACTGCCAGTGAAGTGAGTGAGAGTCTGACATTAATAGTTTAGTACACCTCACAATTTAAATCACTGGACTGTAACCAAATGCAAAATTAACACATAATTTTTGCCTGAATTTAAACAAAATAACCTGGATAAAACCATTTGTGTAGACATCATCACCCAGAAATATGTTGTCTTGGAGCATGCTTTCAATAATCGAAGCATTTTAATGAACCTAAATGCAGCAATAAGTTCTTCAGAAGCAACTGTATACATGCCGGATGTTGCAATTGTTCAAAATGATGTTTTCATTCAAATGAAACAACTTTAAGATATGGATTCAAAAGCTGCTGTAACATGTTGTGTAGTGCAAACATAACTTTACATAAACTTCTGTTTCATGGTCATTAAAATGGTATGACCATGATAACAGTAAAGATAAGCTAATGTCTTTATGCAAATATAGATATGTCCATGTTCACATATCTACTACACTGGTATGAGCTGGAATGTCACAATCACTTTGTATTCCTTTCAAAATTCTATCTGGAAAATAATGAAAGCTGATTAGTTGTTGACGTTGCTGCTGCTGACAGCAGCAATGATAGAGGATATAATTGAAAACTGAGCATCCTACAGTAAGCAGCATCACATTACTCTTCACCTCACTCTGGACTAGACCCATGGGAACAGAGAAATGGAAAATATGGGAGAGAACAGCTTCATGTAGAGGCAAATCAGATTGTCTCCACTGTCCATTTTACTCTGACTGTAAACCCTCCACCAATCCACCCACCCACCTCCCACCATCACATACTGCCAGTACATGCTGACTTACAGCAACACCTACTGGTAGTTTATTGTAATAATCTAATTCCCCAGAGCCAGAAAATGTAATACTTTTAAAGGAAGCCCTGCCAGAAGTCAAATTAAGTATACTGGATTTCTATATATTTCTTGCCTTTGTGTCATATTTTCCCTTTTTTACCATCCATCAATATTGTTGGACTAGTGTGGGTTGACAGACGTGCCTTACTATCAAAGAGATTAGGACTGTACCTAAAGATCAAATATAAATCAAGTTATTTACTCTTAATTCCAACTATTAAAAAATATGTATTCATTGCTGAGCAAACTTCACATATCTACTGAATATCACTTTTAAATAATTGCATGCTCTGAACTGACACAGCTAAAGAATCCCTCTGAAAGGGCGAGCCTGTCTCCCTCTGACTCAGCATGACTGAGGTAACTACAATCTACATTCTGAGCATACTAGAGTAAAATAAATCTGCTCTCTATTTGTCTTGAACAAGCACAATAAACACACATTAGATTGTTTTATCTAATGAATCTGAATTAATCAACACAGGAGTGGTGATGTAGCATAAGAGCTGTTGATGCTTTGGCTAATACCGCCTTATCCCGCTCCTTATCTCATCAGTAGATAAGTATGTGTAACAAACCTTCATAATAAGGATGATGAGCCACTTTACTTTTTTCAAGTGTGCCACTCTCTCACTTTCAACATTTATTAGCATCACAGCTGGTGAGTGAGACTTGCTAGTTTTCCTTGACAGAAGACAGTACACTGCTCACAGAAGCAAAGGCATGAAAAGTATTGACATTCATTTTTAAAGTAGAAGTGTAGATACTAGGGCTTATAAAGACTTCTATAGAAGTTGAAGTATCAACTCAAGCTTTTTACTCAAGTAAAAATAAAAAAGTATTGGTTTAAAAAATATAATTTTAGAATAATGCTACCTATTCTCTTTAGCCTTTACCACAGACATCTTTGTATTAAGCTATATATATGTCTGCAATTTCCTTGGACTGTGATGTGAAATCTGTCATGCACAGGTGAAAATTATTGCATACAACCCTTTAAGCTGTCAGAAAGTAATAAGTTTACACTTTTAATCAAACCATAGTCAAATTCACTCTATCCAGATGACTGATTTATCTGGAAAGGTTTTTTTGGTGCAGATGTGTGTTTTTAGTACAACAATGCAAAATAAAAACAAGTTGAACTGAAATAACAAGGCTCTCTCTACTTGTAAGAAGTAGAAGCACAGATAATTATGCAAAAATAAGGAGTAGAATAAAAAAGTGGGCTGGAAACAATTGCTCCAGTAAAGACAAAGTTTCTTCTTAGTAGTGAAGTATGTATCATTCGTCACTTGATACCTGAACATTGGAGGATCCTGGCAATTTTGAATTACAACAGTAAAAATGATGACATTTATAAAATCTCAGTTGTGTAGAAAATGAAAAGGGCTAGTTCATGTTTTTTGTTACTGGTTGTGATTGTAAATTTTAAGGTGTTGGATGAAAATGGTAGAAGACTGTTGATGTACTTTTGAAAACGACTGGCACAAAAAGTGTGTCACTTCTTCAAAACCTTTAATAAAAAAAGAAAAACTCAAATTCCTAACATTCTGCTGACCTTTAAGGTGATGCAGGAAATGTTTTTTACTTATTTTTTTTCTTTGGCTAAGAAGCATAAAGTGTACGAATTTTATTGATTCACTTAATGTTCTTTCGTCTTCATTAAATTTGCCACCGTGTCCTACACCTTAGCACCTCATTTTACTTTACAATTATGTGATTCTATCACTGCTCTTCTTTTCTATACACTGTACCTCCTTGAGCATTTGGCAGGAAATTGGATTGGACTAAGCATGTGCTGTAATACAAGATGAGGCCCATCCAGCAGGTTCTCCTTATGCTCTCAGGTCTGTAAAAATACAAAAGAAAAACAATTTTCTCTTGATAGACGTGCGGTCTATGTGTGGAAATGAAATTGTCACAGGCCATCCTTCATCACTTCAGGATAAAAAACGAGCCGGGGAATAGATCTGCCCTTGACATACGCTGTCATATTTTAAGTACTGTCTCTGACAGCTGCTGTTTCTACAAAGATGGCTATGAGAATGCAAGGAAAGAAAAACAGGAGAGAATATGAATTTTTAAGAATGTGTGATGTCTTTTTTTGATGTGCATTTTTTAAACAATTTCCATCCTTTGAAATTAGTTTATATTAAGGTTGCCCACATTATATACGTATATACCCCATGCCAAATCTGCAGCTAAGAGATTTAGAAAATCAGATAATCAGGATTTAAAAGGAAGAGGAGGAATACAGTAAATGAAAAAATGATTCAGCTCATTCACTATTTGTTATGTAAGATCCATTTGTCACAAAAGCAAGTATAGGTGTAGAAAAGCCTGTAGCAATGGAGACCATGGGTTGTGTTCTTAGTATCTGCTTTTTTAAGCAAGATGTGGTAGAAAGGTGGTGCGGGAGCATTGAATGAAAACAAAAAAAGGGAAGGAAACACCAAGCGAGTTTGTTTTTTGTCTGTTTTTACCTTTATTTTATTTTGTTTGTTTATGTAGGTCAAGGGTAGGCAACTCAAGTCCTCAAACCACAATCCTGCAAGTTTTAGATTATTCCCTTGATAAGACCCAACTGATTCAAATGAATGGGTCAAACCTGAACATGCTTATTATGCTGTTGGGTCCATTTAATTTAAATCAGGTTGTAGGAGCATGGAAACATCTGCAGAGGACTGTGGTTATCAAGGACTCAAGTTGATTGTCCCCGCTGCGATCCGGAAGCACAAAAGCAGGATAGTGAAAGTGTGATATGGCATAAGTTACCATGGAGATTTATCCCGTAGAGCTAGCCTGCTCCAGACCAGCCTAAGTTCCATGATCTATATAATCTGATCCTTTATTACAGTCACCACATCCCATTCAACCAGACCCACTGTCATTATTGAAATACTTATTATTAACCATGAGCTCCTTTCAAAACTGAAGTCAAACAGTGCTCTACAAAGCAGAATGCATGAAATGCTGTCTTTATGATACACACCTCATATCTGCATTCTGAAATAAATGCAGGTCAGATCTGTACACAGCAAAGAATGGATGCAGTAGCCTCCTCCAGGTCTGTATACAGCACAAACATCATTTTAAATAGATTTGGTGTAATTTCTCTGGTATAATTTGAACTTAAATTAAAAGCATACATACATAAAATAACTTAAAGGGATACTCTGCAACTTGACCTAAATATTAACCTCACGTGAGCAACAATGCATGATTTCTGGCATCAATATAAAGTGTTAAAGAGTGTCGGCTCTCTGAGGGGACTTACCTATTCAGATATCAGACATTGTAACTTCACAGTAGCAGATCCAGCTTGTGATAGGTGCTGAGACATTGCAGAGGTCCAAGAGACGGGGAGTCATAGGCCATGCCAGGCCATTTTGCTACAAGATGCTAAGTCTGAAGACCATCTGAAAAGATAAGATGTTGACTATTAAAACAATCAATGCACATTGCGAACTAATGAAGATTTCCTATTTAGAGAATCCCACTCATCACAAAGTAATGAGTTCCTTATTTTGACTGTTAACACTTGTTATGCAATTTGTAATCTGTCTCTACCTGCAAAAAACATCCTTTTCTGATGTCACAGAGTCTTCTGTTGCCAGGGAAAGAGACAAATACATCATCTACTTTCATAGCCACACACACAATTGGCTAAAGCATTTCACTCACAGCAATCAGAGATGTTTACTAGTCCATGACTTCCTTACATGCTTGTAGATTTTCTACACTACAGTCATTTAGCAGACACTTACTTACATTTGAGAACACCGGTGATGCATACTGGAGGCAAGGAGATCAATAACAGTTGACCGTGCCGGAACCAGGAATTTCCAGTCATTGAATGACCTGCTCTACCACCTGAGCCACTGCCACCCTCCAACTTGACTACCATGCCACCATGCATGCTATAGATCAGTGATTCTGTAATAGCACAGTCAGTGATCCAGGTTCAGTTTCACAGGGCTGGATGATTCTGTATCTTCTTATCCTGCCTTGCTCTTTGTGCAACAAATTAAGTCTGGACGCTTTTGTTTTAGATTCGTTGGACCAAGTGTAGTTATTTATCTTGGATATATAAAGCCTACTTTTGTGCTTTATGCCTCAGGTAGAAATTAAATCTGACAGCAGTTGTCAAGTTCTTAACTATTACTCATTAATCTGAGTCAGGTGTGTTTAAACTAGAAAATATCTAAATCCCAGGTCCTCAAGGATGTCAGTGTGAAATTCCTGATAGCTAATGCTGATCCCTAGGACCCAGTACCCTGCATGTTTTAAAGGTAACCCTACTTTAATGCACCTGAATGAAATGAATGAGTCCTGAACAGGTTGAAAAGATCGTGTTGAGGAAGCTCAATAATCCGAAACAGGTGTGTAAGACTAGGACTACAGCTAAACGTGCAGGGTAGTGGGTCCTGGGGACCTGGATTTAGAAAAAGAGAGATACAGTAGAATATGCAGCATGTAGAAGCTCTTTTACTAAAATCACATTTTTAAAGTTAGAAACATCTTTATTTTAAAATGTTCTGTTTCACAAAACAAAAAAATAAATTACACTATAATATGATAACCACTGTTTTACTTGTATTTCTCATCGAAAGTATGATTTTGGTGGTTGAAAGTTATCTTTGATTAATTTCAGACTACCCAGACGCCTAGTGTGCCAGGTCAAATCATAGTTTCATTCAGTTTGAAATTCCTTATTCCTCTTCAAAAAGGTGATTTTTGTTTATTTATACTGCGTTTTCAAATCGCTTCATGCTCACCTGATCCCATTAAATCCATAGTAGGCTATGCTATATTTGCAAGGCGTTTAAACGGAGTCCTTCACCAGTAGGCCGCCAGGGGGATGATCAAACACCATCCATCGGTCCTCCTCTCAGTTTCACTTCCCTTCAAAAACTTTTTTTGTTTTTTAGGAGGGGCGGAGAGTTTGCCATCCACTTCACCCAATAAGCGAAACTTGTGAGTGATGGAAAAGTCAGTGGCAGAAGTGCAGAGTGTCCAGTGATAAAGTGAGAGTTAATTATCTGGGAAGTTTAGCCGGCGAGTAGCTGAACGCGACGCAAGGTGACTACAAGCTGTTGTTCTTTTCTTTTTCTGTCTCTCTGTTTTAATCAAATACTTAGTCTTTTCCTCATGTTTGCTGGCTTTAATTGAACTTATTTGATAAGCTTGGTGTGGGTTCCAGGGGCGGTGGCGGCTTCTGCTCCATAATTAATTAGTCTAATGAAACGTTGCCTCTTTCGCCCTTCAATTATAATTGTGCCTCTGCTTGTTCAGGAGATTAAGATGGAGTGGCGCCAGCAGACCACTTTCAGCTGTGCAGAAGCGTTCAAAGAGGCTCAGCGCTGGATTGAGGTGGGTTCACGTTGACAACATACTTTCCCCACGTTCTTTAGTTAATGCTATTTTTGCTCCTTTTCGATGATTCTTTTTCAAACAAGTGTGATGATTCCCCCCACTTCTGGTTATACAACCTGTTGTGGAGACGGGAAATGTGACAGACAAATTGGTAGCAATCATTTCAGTAACCAGTAATCACTTATGCATCGCATGAAGACTTTAAAAAAAAACAAAACATATTATTGAAGTAACTCTGGCTCTGTTAGAATGAGGCCACTTTATAAAGTTCTTCTTTAAGTGCAAATGCAAAGCACATATGATAAGACTCAGGTGTAAGTTTGTCTCCTCACAGAGGGAACCTTGTCTGGAAATCCTCTGGGTTTTTTTCTCCCCCTGATAAAAACAATTTGAATGCTGGACTGGCATGACTTTAGAAGGAAATGCAAATTAAGCAAAAGCAGATAATTGTTTAAACAGTTTAAGAGTGAATGTAAAATTACAAATACTCTTCAGTGTTTATTTGCAACACAAGTTATTTTTAAGAGTCTTTGTGTTGAGATGATGTAAGGCAGGAGTTGCTTTTCTAGCAGGAGGTTTGCACAAGCATGTAGCACAACAGTGGCAGACGGTTTTTGCCATGCATTGTTGGAGGATGTGGTTTTACAGCAAGATGTGTTGTTTTCTTAGTGGTTTCAGCCTGCTTCTGTCCAATCAGTGTTGAAGCTGTAATCCTCAAATCATAACCAATGAATACAACTTGTAGAGTGTAGGCACTGAGTGTCAATCAGCTCTAAATAGGACCATTAATGTCACTTGTGTCTGAGTAGATCATTATGAGAATTTTGTCCAGAGCTCTCTTGGCAGGAAGCCTGTGCCAATTTTACCCGTCTATTTTCCTGCACTGACAGATGAAAGGATGGGTGAACAAAGATGAGGTATGTGTGTGTGAGTGTATGTCAGACAGGACTGAAGCAAGGCATGCTCATTTTTCAAATAGTAAATGGTGTTCTACAGTCTTCCTTGTGCAAATCATGGTGTAAATGTGGGTACAAAAGTATCCCCAGCTACAGGCAGCCTGATGATAAGCTTCCAGAATCCATGCATTGTTGCTGTTTATCATTAGCACAGTGCCAGCTGCAAGGACGTGTAAATGTTTGCACAATGCCTTCTGGACTCGCATTCAGAATGACTCGGCCTCTTACATTATATAAGCTGGCAATTTTGGTTTCTGGTGAAATTAAGCCAGTGTAACTTTTCTCTAGTTTTTTTTTTGTTTGTTTTTCTGTAGAATATTACTCATTATCCATTTGATGCCTCTTATTTTATTGAGTTGATGTTTAAAAGTTTTACCAAACTGGATCCCTGTTAATGGAAGTAAAAAAGTGTGTTAGCCATTAAGTTACCTCTAGATTGTTGCTGAGATTTTTTTTATATACTTGTTGTGGTTCAGTATTGAAAAATGCAGAAAGTCAGGTAGAGGGCGCCTCGTGTACAAGAACTGTAAGCCTCCATCCCAGTATGCCCCCTCCGACCCCCTTTGCTTATGTCACCCACCTCTGCTGTCTCTCCCACAGGCCAGTCGAGTGCACACAAACTTCTAGAAAATGAATAAATGAATGAATTAAGTAATTGGGAGGAAAAAATGCTTTGCATTAATTGAAATGAATGTGTACCAACATTACAACACATCTCTACGTAAACACATCACTTGGATATGGAGTGACATTCTTGGAGCGCTCAGCCTACTTTCACTATTGTTTGAAGACTGTTGGGTTTATGAACTTGTCAAACACTTATGTTAACGAGTGAAACCATGTAGAGAAGTCGCGTGCTTAACATATTTTTTTTAATCTGTGATAGTTTACAAACTGTTTACTCATTGAAATGACCAATTAAAGTACTGGTTAAAAAGATATATCACAATGGCGCTTTGTGCTTTATTGTCAACTTGCGCTGCATTGTTTGTCCGCCACTGAGAAGCATCCACTCTTTGCTCGGTGCCCAGTTCAACTAAAATGAATTATGATCGTGGATTCCTCGGGGGACTAATTAGTGAGAAGAATAGCCTTTTGGGGCCCTGTGTTAGTTATTCAAGGCGGACTTTAATAGTCCCATTTTTATGTCCTCATTACGAAAATCCCCCCTGCACTGAGCGTGCCTTCTAAAATCACAGTGTGCTTTCTGACCAAAACAAACTTTTAAATATTTGTGGACATGGTTGTCTACATACAATTCCTATTAAAATAAGTTCTTTCCTCTCTTTGTTTGCTTCTGATGCAGATATTTTATGGATACGCAGCTCACTAAAAATGTAGAAGTCTCTTGGGCTAGAAACAACTTGTTGTGGGTTTGATGATTTAACCAGGATTTTCTTAATTTTTGGCCATAGCTGACATTAGTGAAAAAGGTTGTGTATCACCAGTCATATACACTACGAGTGTGTGTGCTGCTGGCTATGACCTGTTACATTTCCATAATGGCTTATACTGGAAGTTAGAGGGCAATAGGGAAATTCAAGCAGTTGATATTTATTGGACAAAAGGAAAAAACTGTATGAAGTATAATTTATGTTGCCCCATACACATTCTTGATATGCGTTCTGACATGCACTATTTTCACAAGATAAAGTTTTTGCTTCATCCCTCAGTGTTCTGCATGCTTACATTTATCAGGTGTGTGTGTATTTACCAAAAGAAATGCATACCACCCTCCATAAAGAAACCTTTTTGTTTTCTGAGTTGATAGTTTTCGTTTATATAATGCAAGTTTCATCAGCTCTTAGAAATCGTACATCTCAGTTTATAATAAATAGAACTTGTTGCAGTGCCACATATTTTAGGCCACAACACATCCAGACAGTTGAAGCTAATTTGGCTATGTGGTTGAGCAGATTTATCTCTAGAAAGGGTTTGTTATCTGGAAAAGCTGACTGCAACTACTTGGACCTAAAAATGTGTGTTTGCATACGAGTGGTATGCAAAGGAGCTTGAAAGTATAGGCAAGCAGCAAAATGTTCTCTTAAAAGGATTGACTTTTTTAATTTTTTGTTTCTTGTTTCTATTAGGAAGTGACTGGAAAATCTTTTGGTTCCAATGACTTCCGCGTTGCCTTGGAGAATGGAGTCCTACTTTGCGAGTGAGTAAAAAACAAACCTCTACAAGGTCACAGTTTTTATTTCAAAGAAATAAGTTTTGCCTGGATTATAATACAGAGCTTTGATTAGTGAGTGTAATTGGGCCAGTTTTTTTGTTTTTATTTTCAGCAGTAACAACCTCCTTTCCCAGATTATGCACAAGCTGCACTCTGATTGCTCCGAATTCTTTAGCTTTTAAGCTGGGGTGCATGAATTAGATTTCACATAAATCAGAGCATCAGATTTATATATTGCCTTTTTCTAAAAAATAAAAAATAAAATCTATTCTAAATAATTGCTGGTTAAGGCTATGGGGTGAGAAGGTTTGGTGTGCTGTGGACTTTTACTCCTAAAAAAAGCTTTCTTCATCATACAATACCTTTCTGTGTTTAATATTTCATGAAATATCTGCATTATATAGCTGTTTATTTTCTTTTTGATGAAGCCTAATCAACCAACTGAAACCTGGACTCATCAAGAGAGTGAACAGGCTTTCGACTCCAATTGCTGGCCTGGTGAGTGTTGGACTTCACACATAAGCTGTCTGATGCATGTGTGAGTATGAAAAAATAATAAACCACCTGCTAGCCAGGAAGAGATGACACATTGTGTGGTTTCCTGTTAAAGCACCAGGAGACTTGCTTGCTAGAGTTTGAATGAACTTGAAACTGCATCTCAGTCTAATAATCAAGCTGCTGCATATATAAAGTTTTATTAGGCAGCATTGCAAATGGAGATTTTTATTTTGGCTTTAGGCTGTGTTTCAATGGCCCCATACAGGCATAATTGCCAAAACTGCCTTAAGCAAGAGCAGAGAGAGATCAATTTCAACTCCCCATAAGGGGCCAATAAACTGCCAGGGTGCAACAATAGATGGCGGGTTGGTGGTGGTGAGGTATGAGATGCAGATACAGCAAAGACCCAGATTAGGACTGTAGGATCATAATGGTGGTTTTGCATGTTTCACCCTATTAGATATGTACAAAATTGACTACAATGAGGTTAATCAGTTGATGTAAGTGTCAGTATGACATGGCTGACTTATACATTAACCTTCATAATGGCTTCATTCAAGCAAAGCGTTAGCAGTGGCAGAATAAGCCATAATACTGTACATGATAGAATTCATGTTTGTTAACTCGCCAAAAACTGTTGCATATTGGTGGAGATTTTGGTCAAAATGTTATATTTTAAACTAGTTTGAGGTGTGATATTCGACTCTTACTGTTAATTAGATGTGAGGGTTTCTTTGCATTTGCAGTAACAAACAAGGTGGTTGTCAACTTTTAACATGCAAAAAAATCACCAGTAACTTTATTTTTTTAGGGTCTTTCTGAAGTTGTTAAGGAATTTCTCAAGAAAACTAAATATCTAATTGAATAACATGTTTCTGGACAGCAAACTTCTGGTTCATCTTTTGGCACTGATCCATCTAAGAACAATCTTGCCATAAATAGAAAGGGAAACGTCCTATCGGTTCCCTAATTTGCATCAGTAAATGCCTGAAATGCCCATAAAAGGATATGAGATGAAAGGGCCATATGCAGTTATTGAGGTGAGACAGAGATAAGGAAGATCATTTACGGTATTTACTCATGTGAATCTTACTGCAGCTCACAAATCAATTTGATTCCGATTTTTGGGGTGAAGAATCGATTCAGTATCTGTTCTCAATTCAAACTAATCTCAGTTCAATTTCAATCCTCTTTTAAGCAACAAAACAAGCTTATTAACTCCATTCTTCTATAAGCCAGAAACTGCTCTGAGGAATTGTTGCATTCGTTGAAAAAAAAAACTGATAATTTCTATCAAAAAATGATTTAAATTTTGCTAATCCTGCATGTCACTTAACAGTAGCTTTGAAAATTGTCAAGCAAAAAGTTTTAAGTCTTTTAAAAAAAATCTATTGTAAATTTTAAAATGATTCAGAATCTTGATTTACAATAATAATAAAAAACGATTCTTTGTTGGGCACCCCTAGTATATCAGGTAGCCAGTAACAGAACAAGGTCAGTCTGATCCATATTTTTGGACACTGACAAGTTTTGATATTTTATTTTTACCAAAATTGTTCAGGATAAATTTATGGCAAAACACCCAATAACTAAAATGAAATTAAAAATGGAGTAAAATAACTACATTTACAGCATATGTACAATTATTCTGTTCTACTGTCATTTAACAAACGCTTTTATCCAAAGCAACTTGCATCTGAGTACAACACTGGGGACAGGGAGGGTTAAGGGTCTTGCCTAAGGATACAATGATAACTGCTTGGAAGCAGGATATGAACCGCCAACCTCCCAGTCATTGGATGACCTGCTCTACCACCTTGTGGTGGTTGTGGGTGTTAATTATTTTATTGTTCAGTGCAAAGATGAAGGAATGATTTTCTGAAACTTTTTTTATGACTGCAAAATTGTAGCAGCTGGTTAGAGAAACAGCTCTGCTGTCTGCCCCAGTATGTCATACTGTATAATGGATGGGGCGAGTTATTCATGATGGAGACCAGTTTGTTCAGAGACCTCCAGTCTCTTACTGTCTCCAGATTGTGTCTAATGATATTGCCAGCATTAAGGATCAGGTTATTGATCCTGCAGGCATCCATGATCTGATGCTGTCCACATCTAAGCACACCACAGCATACAAGATGGCACTGGACACAAAGATTGGAAGATCGCCAGCTGCTTTTTTTTGCTGCTGCATGCATCCAAGGATGTGCGCTGCCTCAGGAAGCAGAGGCCATGTTGTTTACATGACAATGCTGCTTCCAAATGTGCGTTTTTTCCCATTTGCAGGATCTATAAAAATCTGCATTTTTACAACTGCTGAATTAATCTGATCGCTGTTAACATGACTCTCCAAATTGAGTGAATACAATGTAGTTTGCATGCCAGGCATTTGGATAGCAGTGAAACTGTGCAACTACACACCTTGTTTACTTCACACTTGTTCCCACTACATCCTCATTAAACTGGAAGACATCTTCGCTGGCAACATACATGCTGAATCATTGTTTTGTTAAGAAACCAAATGACTTGAAAAGACGTAGAAACAGAAGAGGAACACAGCCGAGTGTGCCACGGGAAGCAACGTCATCCTACTCAAGAGCTCCCACCTTGGGTTACCATGGCACTGCTCCACACTGTGGAGCAAGAAAATTCCAGAGAGGGATGGTAGAAATTTGAAGGCAAATTTAAGAGAAAGGAAGTCTTTAGGTAAGCTTGGGGACTTAAGATCTGGACATCCAGGGCAGACTACAGAGGTGGATATTCGCAGGATCCATTCCCTAGTGATGAAAAACTCCTTCACAACATCCACCCAAGTGAATATCACTCTCCAGAAAGTATCAGTATCTAAATCTACTATGAGGAGGAGATTTCATTAGGGGACATACAGAAGCTTCAGCACAACCTGTAAATCATTAATCTGCTTCAAAAATAAAAAGTCAGAATGAGACTTTACCCAAAGCCAGAGCCGGCTCATCTCTGGAACATCATTGTTTGAACATGTGAAACTAAGATCAACCTGTACCAGAATGATGGGAAGAAGACTTAGAACAGCTTGTGATTCCATGTACAGCATGGCTTCTGTAAAACAAGGTGGTGGGAGTGATGGTGAAAGCATGTGTGACTTGCAGCGGCTCTGGGTCACTGGTATTGGTCATGCGACAGCAGGCAGAAGCACTACTCACTTTCTGCTCAGGTTCAGCAAAGCTGATTGGATGTCACATCAAAGTACAGATGAGCAATGGCCCAAAATATACTGCAAAAGCAACCCAGGATTTTTTAAGGCAAAGTATGGAATATTCTACCATGAGATCTCAACCTGACTGACTTACATTTCAAAGATGGGGTGGGCAGAAAGCCTGCAACCAACAACTAAAGGCAGCTGCAGTAAAGGTAAAGCAAAGGATCCCAAATGATGAAACCCAGAATTAAGTGATGTTCATGACTCACAGACTTCAGACACTGGCTGCAAAGGACTCTCAAAAGTATTTAAAATAAACGTATTATTTCTATTAATTTTGGTCATCCAGTTGCTTTTGAGCCCCAAAAATTAGGAGACTTTGCTTAAAAAATTGTTGCAGTTCATAAATACTTCATCAGTGGAGTTTCCAGGACCACAAATATCTTTGACTCCAGATAATCATCTGGCTCCAAACAGCCACAGAGGTCCATGAAAATTGCTCATGGCAGCCATAAGTGTCCAAATTGGTACTCACAACTCTGAAAATAAATCTTCACAGTCATGAAAGATCTATTCCTTCTGTAGGGAGTGATCTGCAATATCTGGCAGCAAGAGTACAAATGCCATTTTGCGAAGAAGCCTGGGATGGTGAAAGGCCACGTTTAACATATATAATGTGTGAAACAGCTAATTGATTAAATGGTTTTCTTTTATATTTACTGTGTATGTTCATTTGAGCTGTTTGGAAATAATGTTTTGTAAATGGTCAGGTTAATTACGAAAATCTGGCAATTATTACTGTAATTGTAATAGAATAAACTCCACAGCAGGAAAAAAAATGCAAATTTTTTTCCAAACGTGTCTGAAATGAGTACCCCTGAGTCTTCAAAGAATTTGTTCTCGCTTAAGAGCAAATGAGAAAACATTCATGAATGCCACTGTCTTTGTAAAAGTGCACAAGTAAGACTTTTAAGAATAGATTTGTCCTGAAGAATTGTTGGTAAATGATGCCCAATGTTTATTTCCACTCAATGGTGTATAGATTCCTCTGAAATTTTGGGCTTGGGGGAAGTAGAATCAGATTCAGGTTTTTCATTGTGCCAGCCTCCTGGCACAATAAAATTACATTTGTTTTTGTTTTGCTTTTCAGAGTCGGTGTGCTTTAAAGGAAAAATGGTCGTTGTAAACAAAAGATTTTTTTCCATGAGAATCCAAATGTTAAAATCAAGCAAGTGGAAAATGCCTTGTGTGCATATTCTGAATCACTTAAACAGAATGCAATGTGGTTGATATTCCAAACATGTTTTGTTCTACTGAGAGAGAAGTAAAGTTACATGTCTGATCTGTTAACTTCTGCAAAGCTGCTTCCTCTTACGTTACTCCTCTCAGATTACTGGGAGTTGCTTCAACTGAAGGCAGCATTTGTTCAATATTTCAAACTGCTTTTGCTAATATTAAGGAGCTATGTTTTGTTTCAGCTGGGGTTGGGAAAATTGAAGAAACACGGTACAAGTCTAATTTTCAATTTATAAAATTTAAAGTTGGCTCTGACATTTACAGTTTTACTTATTTTACAAAAAGGGCAGCTTGACCCACACACAAAATTGTGTTACAATTTAACATTACTAGGATGCTTTAACATTGTAATAGAGAGCTGGATCTGATCCAATATAATGCTATGGGGCTCTCAAATTGACAGGATTCACGGATCGTATATCGGGCTCCATTCCCTGATACCTCATCAATCCACAGACCTGCATTTACATACAAGTACTCTGCAAGTTTAAGCCTAACAATGTCAAGAGAAGAATTAGAACTTGTGTTTACATAAATAATTACATGATTTTAGTTTTTTACTCCAAGTTTGCAGTTTTGGGGCAGTGTTGCTGTATCCCTGCACTGACAAGTTTAATGGGAAATGAGCTGCTTTGCTACTTTAGCATGTCATTAAATTAGATATATTTAAAGTTCAAGAGCCTAATGGTGTATAAAGAGGGACTTGGTTTTGACAATCAAGTAAATGAGATTTTACCAAGCACAGTAATCCTGTTGTTCTTGCAAACATAGCTAGATCTACGTGCTTTCACTGCTGCCTGCTCTTTTCAAAACTAGAGATGACAGTCTCTTGTGGGACAATTTAACTAACTACTGACAGAGAGCAAGTTGGTGTTACATTTTATTACAAGGAAGCTGACATAAACTGAGCATAATCCAACAGGCACTTCTCAGCAATGTGTGTCTGAACAGAGGAGTGATGGATTTTTGTTTTCGGTTACCTTGTACTTCTACACCAACACATTGCAGAAAAATTATTCTGCCTTCCACTTTAAATAATTTGACACCTTCATCTGCAAGTTATTTTTAAGATTGATTAAAGATTGACAGTCATTCTTTATTTTTGTCCTTCATTAGTGGTTTGACAACCCCTATGGATGTATCTGTATTCCTCCAACAGCTGTGACAATATGATGCTTCTATAACAAGGCTTCAGTTTTAGTTCAATATCTTTTATAAGTTCTCCATTCTTATTGCTTTAATATAATTTGCTCCTATGAATAAGTGTGCTCACTTAGGTATTTTCTGTGTAAAGCTTTCTTTTTTTATCTTTTTTTTTTACCTCAACACATTGATTTATTGGTACTTTTTAAATGTAATTAAACAGTCCTAATTCTCACACCAATGGAACAGAACAAGATGATTTTTAACAGTCATTTTGTAATTAATGCTCCTTGGCTCTTAGCCTTTAAAATCGGTTGCCATGCACACTTATAGGTTATTACTGATAGTAAACAGTGGTCCTAAGCCCTAATTTGCAAGATTTGAACTTTTTCTTTGATATGAAAGAGACCATGTCACCCGTTGAGTGTTAACTTGTAGAATTTTGCCAGCTGGCCGAACATGAACTGATCCCAGACATCTGATCTTCTCTTCTTTGTTTTTTTTTCTGACTTCAGGACAATGTGAATGTTTTTTTGAAAGCCTGTGGGAAAATGGGACTAAATGATTCACAGCTGTTTCATCCAGGCGACCTGCAGGACCTGTCCACTCGTGTGACACTCAGGTGAACTTGTCCCTATCTCAACATGCAGAAATAATTCCTTATGCTTGCTTTGTTTGCTCAGAATGAAATTCTTTAGCAGCCTTTGATAGTTGGTATGTTTATTAGCTATTAGTGTCTAGCAATTGAGCACTTTCATTGGGGCATTTTTAAATACCTGTGCTGAAAAATGTAAATGAAGGGAGCTGCTTTGCATTGATAAAGGCCTAAGCTGGTGCCTAACAAGCTTCTCCTTTGTGAGCCTGCGGCCTGCTTTCTTTAAAAGCTGATAAGTAGCTGATGAGTTGGTGTAAAAGTTTAGATGCCTCTAGTGTTTGTTTTTCCAAACGGCTCTCTTGTACTTGACAGTAATTCATTTCCATTTTATGGTTCATTTGTATATGCAGTCCGATTAACAATGAACAAGAGGGTCGCTCTTCTAAATATTCTGTTTCTTAAATTTTTAGGCGTGATGAAAGCAAGAGACGACTCAAAAATGTAAGTAATTTGTTCACTTTTTAAAATCTTAATTGACTGCCTTTCATTTATTCTATTGTTTTTCTTGCTTTTTCACTAGGTGCACCCTCTTGAACGAGGAGATTAATCCTTTTTCCTTTGCTAATTGTAGGAAGCTTATCCTTTTGTGTCCTGGAGGCTACACTGTATTATTCAGAACCAATCTTGTAACTATCACTGCCTCCTAGGACCCAAGCCTGCTCCAGCCAGCATGATTTTATGGCATTATGCGGTACCCTGCAGGCTATTCTGGACCGCAGTGTCTGAGCAGCATGAATTTCTGTGGTGATTATGCTAGCTTGTTTTTGAGTGGACTACAGATGTCAGCCGGGAAGCTGTCAGTTGTCATGTAGTTGGGCAAAATCAATCAATCTACAAGCGTTGCTGTCTGTTTCGGAGCCTCTTTGCGGGGCATTTTGTTCAGTAATTGTATTTCCCATGATCCAAAGTACTGCACCCTCAGAGAGGATTCAAACGAATGCAATGATTTGACACTTGACAGCGTTCGGGCCTGGCACATGTGACCCTCATGATATCATGATTCTACTAGTTCTTAAATTGAACATTTTTGAGCTTTTCGTAACAAGCTACATAAGTAAAGGAGTGCAACAACCCTGGAATTCCACTTGGCAAATCAAGATGTCATCCCATTCATTGATGATGCAAAACCAGACCATTGACAACTGGAATGTGTGTGTGTCATTTGCACCCAGGTGTTATGTTCCCAGCAATGCCTGAGGACAATTACATTATAAGATGCTTTCTTTCAGAGAGATGAGGAAATTAGCAAGTGAGTTCCTATAATTGGACAAGAATCTGTTCAGGGCTTAACAGTAGCCCTGACAGTTCTGTGTACCTGTAAATGGCTCATCTTCATACATGGCTAAAGTTTATCCCTGTTCCCTTTCAGTTAATGGCTCTCATCTCACACATCCTCATCTGTTTGGTGCAGAACTATACTGTAGGGCTGGAAGATATGGCCTCAAATCAATATCACAATATATTGAGCGGTTCATTTTAGTAATGATAAATGGACAATAACAGCATTGTGGTGTGCTATTTCTTTTTGCCATTGATGTAATGTCAGACTGATGTGCAGTCCACAGTGCGACTCTGTTCTTTACATGTTGGAAGTCAGAATTTCTGTTAAATAACTGAATTAATTAAGAATGGGGCCAGTAAGCAGCCCCCCTGTATTTTTATTTCCTTGAAATATCAACTTCATCAACATGGGCAAAAATGATATTGGTAATTGTTGTAAATCTCTTTCGCTATATCGCCCACACGCAGTTTACTGCTACCAAAGGTTGTCCAGCTTGCACATTACATCTCAATATAATTTCGAACTGTAACTGATGAATGACATCTACTATAGCATACTAGCTACTGTAATTACTGCTGTTAGTTCATCTGGGACAGAGCATTAATTAAACACCTAACTGCACTCAAAAGCAAAATCTTCACAAGGCGAGTGAAGAAAACCTTAACCTGTTATTCCCTTCTTTCATTTTCTTGCATGTAAACCTATCTGTATCCTCCATTAATATGCCCAATTAGAACTTACTATAAAGTAGAGGTTGACGGACTTATCGGCATGGCCAATTTTTCAAACTCTCGGTATTGGCCAAACTTGGTGCCAGTTATCGGCCAATAACGGCACAGCCTGCTCCCCCAGAATAGTTAGACTTTATATTGTTATGTAGCTGTTGTGACGCACCATATCCGCTGATTAGTGCTTACAGCCCACCAATGGAAAAATCACAGTTTGCATCCATTCACTATACATCTTGTTAAATCAGAGTTGTTTTATAATTTGTTTTGTTACACAGTGCATCACTTACAAAAATATGAAGTATCACTTAGTTTCCCTAAATTAAAGGACAAATTAAATCATCCTTGTAGATTTTAATAGATGTTGAATGAATTAAAAATATTAATATGTATACTATATTGATCACATAAATTATTATACTTTCTTTTTCTTTTTCTTTTTTTTTGTGTGTGGGCTTGTACTGACAAATAACAAACTGACAAAATGAGGACATTTTTTTGCTGACTAACTTTGGGATTTATTCAAATTATTTGGCTTAATCATAATCTGTTTTATGTTGAAGTATGTTTTGAAACAAGACTGTATCAAGTTGCCAAATGTGTACAGTACCTATATGTGTGGCACATATTAGTGCTAGATGTGAACAGGCTGGTGTGAACTGCTGGTATTTTGCATGTTTTGGTGCTTGTGAGGTTGTTTGGCTATCTGGAAAACCTCATTTGAATTGCCCAATGGTTGATAACGGGGACTTGATAATGAGGCTGTTTGTTAGCGCAACCTCTCTTTGAACTGGGTGTAGCCTTTTTCTGCAAATTAACCAATTAGGGTCAATTTGAGCCCATTGAGATCCAGTTTTTACTGAGGTTTTTAATCTACATAAACTCAACAATTCAAACCGTCAGTTTTAAAGCTGTAGAAGAGTGTTGTGCCATCTGGACAATGCTGACATTATCTAGAGTAATACTGACATGGTATCCTGTTGTTCACCAACACATGAAGGGGGAAAAAAGCTATTTGGAAGGGACATTTTTAACATTTTTGGTAACATTTAATCAAGGTCCAGAAATGGTCTGAAATGTTTTTGACAGTTGGTAAAAAGCTTTTCCATTTTATAAAGCGGAAATTAAAAAGTAAAATACAGTATAGGTGTACGTATTCAGCTTTGTAATGTAACATTATAAACTGCTTGGTAAATGTCAGACCAACACTTTGAAGACCTGTTGCATGGAGTGTTTCTGTGCGTATGACTAATGTTCTTTGAGCCTTTTCAGAATAATCTTAGCTTTTCTCCAGTTTTGATTGCTGTGGCTGCTGATCAGCCATTATTGACTGCATAGACTGTTCAGGCAATAACCAGATTTACAAATGAACAGCACACTCCTTCATACCATTTTATTTTTCTACATTTTGAGTGATCGTGTGCACACAAGGTCTATGAATATTTTTGCTTCAAGATTTTCAGCTTCAAACTTCCCAGATTAATAAACTACGAGTGAAACAAATGTCTTTCCACTTTTTAACCGTGTTAAAGCTACAAATTAAGCTTGACCGAAAATGCATGCATTGATGTCTTTTGAAGGGCAATGCTTGATAGGGACCAAAAAATCACATTATTCATATATGCTTGTCACATGGAGTGGGATGTACTACATATAATTTTCTGATAGCTAGGCCTGACACCTGATGCAGTTTGAGAGTTTTCTTGTCACCAATTTTAATTTAGAAAAGGCAATTTTATGTTTTCTATCAATTACAGAGCTCAGAAATAAAATCAGATTCACTGAAGGAGGCTTTTTTTGGAATATCCAAAATGGTAAACAGCATTCTATTTACTGTATCTCTGTGCATGGTTTGTACTTAGAACACAGTGTTGAGCTTTAGCACAGATTTGAGTCCTCTCATGTAGCCAGTAAGCTAACTACTTTTAAGGCTGGAGATTCCAGACGAAAGTAAACATTCCTATTAACATTTTCTGCTGACAACCCAGTTATTTGAATAAACGGTGTCAAGAACTGTTGACAGAAAGATTGGTAGATGTCTGGTTGGAGCAGAGGCTTCTGGTCTTTCAGAATGACTGCGTGCCTCTCACGTCAAGGAGAATGACAAATAAATTGCATCCAGAATACTTTGGTCTCTGAAGTAGTAAAACATTAAATGCAGGTGGAAACCTAAATATGTTTATTTTATTTTTTTCCCACTGCCTCCAGTCATGTTTGTCTGATGTGATTGACAGTTAACATCAGTGTTTACATAAACCCTGCCCTTGATTTTTAGTAAGGAGAGGAGGAAAGTTTTATGAGTGTAGCTACAATTTCTGTGTGACAGATTTTTCTCTTTGTCCATTCTTGCTCAGGTGCTGATTACAATCTACTGGTTGGGTCGCAAGGCTCAGCTAGACACATTTTACAGTGGCCCTCAGCTTAATTTCAAGGCCTTTGAGGGACTGTTAGGGTTAGCCCTGTCCAAGGTGAGTTGATCTTCTCAGCTTTTAACAATTTTGATCTTTTCACTTTGAACCATACAAACACAGTCTTCTAAACGCAGGCCTTGGAGGAGGGCAGCAATGTTTCCAGCAAAGATGGCGGGTACAGAGAAAGCCGCTATACAGAGGAGGAATACCAGAGCATGAGGCCGAGTTATAAGAGGGGGAACTCTGTAGACTGCTTCGAGGCTCGTGCCATCCACCAGAATGATGAAGGTATTTCTGTGCACAGTACGTTCCCAGTCAGTAACGGATCTAAATATGTCATATACGGAGCTGCATGAGTTTAAGCTTTTTATTCAGTTTGCAAAACTACTTTGCAAGTGCACAGGGTGACCAATGGTGACTTTTATCAGTTTTGCTTTGTTTCACTTTGTGTTAATACAGTTGTTGGAGTTGCTGAAATAAGGCGAAATCTTTGTTTTTATATCACTTTTAACAGTTTTTATATAACTTGTAACATTTTCTTCGCTTCACTGTGTTAAGTCTGCATGGATTTGTGCCCGACTCGGTGCACGTCATTGTTGGATAGTGGCAAGTTCCACACCATGGTGATAGAAATGGTTTTGATGGGAGAGGACATAAGACTTTGCTTGATGCCTGTTTAGAGGTTTGACCATGTGAAGACCATTATCCAGCAAAGGTCTCGTTTTCTCTGCACGGCCTTTTGTTTTCATGTTTGTTAAAATAATTTTTGCCTTTGTCTTTTATTTTTTGTGTTTTGTCAATTCCTTTTACTGTTTGAAGTGTCCAACTGTCATTTTTATTAGAGCTCTTAACTTGACTGTGTAATCTTCAGGTTGTGGAAGTGATGCAGAAGCTGAGCAGGTGTTCAGGATGGAGAATGTAAGACCTGCAGCCCATGAAAGTAAAGGATATATCCCACCGCCGCTTAGAAGGAAACCAGAGCAGGAGGAGCGTACAGTGGGCTTCACAAGTCCACTTCCCAGGTACAGCAAATGTGCTGGCTGCTTTGTTTGGTAAATTCTCACACTGATACTAAAACACTGATCCATTGCTGACCTGCTGGCATGTTTACATTCCTTTCTACTGTCAGTATTAGGTTTTTTGTTCTAATAGAACATGTGGACATGTGCAGTTTGAAATGTAGCACTCTGACTACAGTATATTATGCTGTTTCCTCTGTGTGGAATTTCATATTGGAGGGATACCTGGTTTTTTTTCTGTTTGTGTTGCATGCTTGGTATTACTGAAACAGGCATTTTGTGTATAAGATGAAGGCTGACGTTTAAAGTTGTGCTTATTTTGTATATTGTTACATTTGGATTGCAAGTGATCAGTGAATGTCACTTCTTCTTAGAGGTATGTTTTATACTACCTCCTCTTTGATTGAAATATTGTAATCATTCCCATTTGGTTTCAGCCTGAGTGTCCACCAAAACATTTGACCTAAGAACAGAAGGGCATTGTTTTTATGGAGGATTGCATGAATGCTTGTTTTTATTGGTTTATTTTTTGCAATCAATGAGTTTCATGTGAGGTGAAAAATGATAGATGGATATAAGTGCTACCACAAATCCTTCTCAGGTTTTCTTCAAACACAATCTCAAAGGACCTTTAAAATTGTACGTTTGTAGTAGTAGTTGTATGTAGTTGAAGCTGTTAATGGAATCTTATTTAAGCATTCGGAATAGAAGGGTTTATTCCTAACATGTCTTGGCTGATTTCCATAAATAAGGCTAACCCAATTTCTTACTTGTTACCCTAGTGCTTGGTGTCTTCCCCAAAATAACATGTACAAGATGGACTTGGTGCCTGCCATACATATAAACAAGCTGACACAGCATCTGTTGTCGTCACTTTGTGTTGGTGCAGTAGCATAAAACTTTCATGCACATACACTGTAAACTCAACAAAATACATCGATTACAGTAACCATGAAGACTCTTCTTCATACTTGGTGACAGATAACCGGGATCAGTCCATTTAGTCCTACATTCTTGATGAAAAGTTATTGAGCTGCTCTCCCAGGCTTGGGTCAACCAAAAAGTCAGATGCAACTTGGTAGTTTAGCAAGAATCAAACCAAAAGGTGCAGCTTTCCTTCAGCATAGAACCAGTTGACTTACCATTAGAGTAGTCTGAGCCTTTCAGATGGAGCCTTGAAGAGACCAGAGTTGAACTCTTTTAAAGTGAAAATGAGAAATTACTGCACCAATGCTCAGTTTGACCTCTTGGCTGTTCAATTTAAACATCAGCTTGATGGCTGAAAAGCATTTTATGACTCTAAGTTTACACTTAGAAACAGATTTTTTGTATAATGACCTAACAAACTACTTTTTTTTTTAACATTTGCTGCAAGCGTGTGGAATCATTTGCTTTGGCCACCGTTTCATTGGAAGTGATTTTATGTGGATCATTGCCATCGGTCGTGAATGAACAGACATGGGTATGCCACTCTTTACTGCAGCACCGTAGATGCCTCCCTGTCTCTTCAACCCGACCTCACTGTTCCTCCTCCTGAAGGCAGCATTGATGAAGAGCTTTTCCTTCGAGCTCCTTACGAAGAAGATTCAGAAGATGATTGTACTGAAGCAGACCCAGTACTAGATGACTTGTTTTTCCGCCGAGTGCAGCAAAGCCTACATCAGACGTCCACCAATCCCAGCTTTGACCGCTTCTTGCCTCAATACTGGACACCTGAAGAGGAGAGTCGCGTCCACCGTATCTTCCTTGGCTCCCAGAGAAGACCGTGGTATCGTAAAATGCTTAGCTTAAGGTCTGTGTCCCGATTTTCCGTTTTTCCTTTTTTTCTATGTGCTAAAATGCAAAGCAAGACTGAAAATGCGGATTTTCTAATGATGTGTAGTTCAGATTGCATGTTTTTTTTCTACTTTGCACAACTTAATTCCATGAACGTTGGAGCATTGCTTTTTACAAACAGGTTCTAGTTTCATTTGTTTGACTGTAATGTGACTTAACTCATGAAGCTAAATCTAATTTTCAAATTGTTTTCATTAAATATAAAGCTTAATTAACCCATGAGACAGGAGGAGTGTGCCATCTAAGAATGTCTTTATTATTTTATATTTATAATTTTATAAAGCTAGTAAAAAAAACTCAACACAGTTAACTAGCCAGCAAGAGCTTGAATATTAACCTACAACAACTAATAATAACATTGTGGTTAATCTTCTATTTCACTATAAATTTGCTGTAATTATCCAAAGTGCTCAACGTGTTTGACTCATTCCATGCATCTTCTCGTCCTTTTCTTTGACTGCAGTCAGAAAGCTTTGGCATTAGCAGAGGAACTGGACTTCATTTCCCAGTATGCAATTGTGCAGAACATGTCCGCCACATCTGGAGACTCCCCAAGCCGCACAGAAGACACACTCCCAAACCTTGATCTTTGACTCCCAAGACAATGCTCTTTACCGGCTACACGCTACAGTCAACAAACCATCAGCATCTGTACTTCGCTATCTTGTGTGACACTGCTGCCATTTTTTTTTAATGAAGTTTAAAAAAGATGTTATTCTAAGTGCTGCATTTAGTTTTCAGGCACACTGATATAAGGATGTTTTAATGGCATCATGCCGCGACTCATTGGCTCATATGTTAAACATGACCCGTGCATCGTCAAGCCTCTGCCACTGTAACACAAACCTGTTATTTATAACACTTTTTCTTTACGATGCTGTCTTGCAGTTTGCTGTTGTGACATAGGTGTTGGAAAATAAATTGTCTTTGTGGGTTAATAAACTGTCAAATGGATTAATTCATATGCTGCGCAATATGTTAAACACACTCATTCTGCCTTGATAAACTGTCTTTGAATTCAGCTGAGGCCTTGAGGCACATTGTAGTTCCCATATTTCATCGTGTGTAGCAACACAATACATCCTCTGCACAGAATGGTTTCTGGTCCAGCCCCTTGTCGTACCTCATCTTCATTCACTGATAGTTTTCTCAACCCAGTTGCCACGTATTTTGGTGCAAATTTGTATTCATTACTCTTCGTGTTTTTCTCTGGTTCTGTAGAATATATCAAATCCAGGTCAAACCTGAGAGACCAGTTCAGGTCAACCCTGGCTGGATTTGGTGAGTCACCTTTTTAAAGTTTAGAGCAAAAAAAAAAAAAAAAAACTGGAGCAAAAGTTTGACGTCTGTAGAATGAACTGCTTTGTCGCTGCTTTGGTTTGGTATGCCTTTTGTTAGCATTCAGTGTTCCCTCTGTGGAGATTGTGCTGCAAATTAATTTGTCTTTTCATGAGGATGGAGTGCTTGGTACACCTCCCCTGCTGTTTATTTCCCAGGCAGACATTTGATGGCAGAATTCATTACATACTTGGGGATTGTTTGTAATCAGTCTTGTCTCCTCCCATCAAATTACGTCTCAGTTTTGATGTACCACCTGCTAAATGCTGTTGTAAGTTATTCCGATGTCGTGTCTGAGATCCTCTGTTGCCCACAGCAGTGCTCTTACTTGTTGCAGTACGAGTGGCGACGGCTGATGTGCAGACAGCAACATCTGTTGTCGTTTATACTGCTGCACTGTTGGACTAGTGTGCTGCTCTCCTGCTCCCACTTTGCTGAGGGTTGTGTTGTATGAATGCTGAATGTGCTGTTATGTCTGGCTAAACTGTGCCCGTAATTGTGGATGTATGCTCATGCGCATGCTTGGTGTGCTATATGGTATCTATATTAAGCTGTTGTTTTTTTTGTTTCTGATTTTTGCTGCCCTTTTCACATGTTTTCCAAAAATGTTTGGTTTCTTTTTTTTTTCTCATATTTTTTCTCTATGTGGACTCTTTTTTTTCTTGCTCTAACTGTTGTTGTCATTTCATTGTGTTATGCTTTTCTTTTTCTGTGAATCAGGAGCAAATCCCTCAGCGACATCCCGATGGTTTACCCCGTGCGTAAAGCATCTAATGGCCTTCATGATAAAGGCGAGGATGTTGGCCTGGCAAGGGAGTGGAATCAGGAAAACAAAAGGAAGTGCAGCATTGCTGCCAAGGACAGTGAAGCTCAGTGGCAGGATGTAAGTTGGATCTCAGTTTGACAGTGCTTTATTAGTGGGTCTATTTTCACCATTCAGGCAATTTCAAGTGTCCATGAGTGTCTTTTTTTATTTGAATGGAATTATCAATGTTTAAGAGCTACGAGTTTGACATGCCCTGACAATCCCATCGTGATTAAACCGCCTGCTGAAACTTCAGAACAGCAACTTAATCAGCATGATGTTGAGAGGATTTGAATATGCTCATGTGAGCAGAGTTTCTGAATTTAAGAGATTTTTCAACCTGTATGAAATTTGTTATTCTGTGTAAGAGACAGTGGTATAAACTGGACAGTGATTTAGAATATTTGTGATCCAGCAGTGTATTTAATTGCATACACTCTCGCGTTGGTTGTTTATGCATTTGGTTCAGGACCTGACAAAGTGGAAGAATCGTCGCTGGAGCAGCAAGTCTGACTTCCGCAGAAAGTCGCATGACCGGGAACATGTAATGAACCAGATGACCAACGGGGCTTTGAACTATGGGAGAAGTGAGGAGCAGGAAAGTCCTGTAAAGAGGTACAAATCTTGTGAAAAGCTTAAAGTTAAGGCTACTGAGTCTGTTGATACATATTGCTAAAAATAATTTGTGTGTGTATAAAAAGCCACACACTCGGCTCATTAAAGAGTCATGTAAAATAACAAAACTCCTGCCCCATGGTTTTGACAATGACTCCTATTATTAATTAATTGATCAGACACCACACCCCCTGGAGGTACAGCCCTTCTCCCCGTCCATACACCACCCGTTCTCCATCAAAAGCCTCCAGCTCAGAGCTGAGGCCACATTCTCGAGTTCTGCTGGCCCACAGCTATGCTACTGAAGCATCCTGCAGCCCCACAATCCTCAGTCGGGTAAGATTAGACGTGTTGCTGTTTTTTTACTTTTTTACCTTTTGTTAATGCCTTGGGTTACTTTACTGTAATTCTGTCTAAAACCGAAATGATGTTTTAGGTTTTGCATCTTGCTTTGCAGATATGTAGCCGGTATTAACCTGTTTCTTTTCAGGGATCATCACATGGCGCTGTGCCTCCCCCTGATGGGACAGTCTCGGGGGAAGAGACGTACTTTGTGTCTTTGGCCACAGATGTACAAGAAGCAACCGCCCCTTCTGTAAACCGCTCTTTTTCCTCTCAGATGTTTGTCAGCCAAGCTCTTCCTCTCCCCACACCTGAACAGGCCCAGCCACAAAACATTTCAACAAAGCAGATCTCTCTGGTTACAAGAGCCAATGGCCAGGATGCTTCTTCATCCATGCCGAGTCGTGACACAGATCCTCTCTGCGTTTATCCTCAAGATAAAACTTTTTGTCCAGATGTAGTCAATCAAGTGAGGCTTGATGATTCGTTGCATCAGAACCAGAAATCCCAGGAAGGCAGCCAGAAGTCACACTGGGACCCAGCAGTGGAAGGAGGAGCTCAGCTTGAAACGAGCCTCTCAAAGTACCCGAGCAAAACTGGATCGTGGTCCAGCACAGCCAGCCTCCCCCGTGGTTACCGTCGGTCTGAAGGGTCCTCCCGCCTCTCTTCTGCGATCACAGCCAGACCTTTTGGGACCAAGCAGTCCCGGGTGTCCTCCCTACCCAGACTGTTCAACGTGAGTTTGCTGTTGCAGCTTGTTGCTCACTAAGCTTCAGATTAACAAGAGAACACATCCGTAACTTGTGTTGTCTCCAGTAATGTCATGGACAGTTCCAGTGTCCTTTTTTTCCCCTACCTCTGCTTGTTTTGAGCACAGAGAAAGACCAAAGAAAAGTTGAGATTTAATTCTGTATCCAACATTTTTCCAAAATTACTGGAGCCCTCGAGTTCAACTCAAAGGACAAATGAATTATTTTTCCAGAACTTTACAGGTTACAGATAGAGCTCACTGGATAGTAATTTTGTATTTATGTTTATAATAATAGGAATAGCAATAATAAAATGATAATGATGATAATGACAATAATTATTACATTTTATTTAACTCATCTTAATAAACTGACACTGATATAGTAAAAAACTTAAACAAGCACACAATTAGTAAGCTTGCTCTAACTTTATTTAAGACCTTAAAAATCAGAACTGATCCTGCACCATATAAACAAGACATTCTCACTATAAGATTTAGATCTTCACATACCAGCTGCCTTACACGGCCACTGATAGATTTCATTGATGTTAACACATGGCAAGTTGTCTAAGTGTCTATCTTGGGTTTTTTTTGCCTCCAGGTAGACTATGGTCAGGGACAGCTTTTGAACGATGAGAGGGAGGATTCCCTTTCTCCATCCATCAAACCATCTCTCAAAAGACAGACTGCGGCTGCTCAGCTGAGGGGTCAGTACCAGGCATCAGTCCGACAGAAGAAAATCAACCAGCAGAAGCAGCATGGTACAGAGCAAAGGGAGGAAGCCAACAGAGCCAGCTTCTCCAACCAGAACTCCCTTCAGGACTGTAGCCATTCCCATCAGCCTCCCACTCAAACCACGACTCAGCCTCACGCAAACCTGCAGTATTACCACAACAGAAGCTCGCCGCTCCCATCGAATGCCAGGGCAGAGCTTTTAAAGGTAAAGTTTGTTTCAGCACACAGCAGAACGTTTAGCATCTGTGCACTGTGGGCGTGAATTATAAAACAATTTTAAAAAGTACAATTAAACATTGTTGGATTAAATGGTCATATTGGGGGTTAATGTCACGTTTTTATACTGGAAAAGATTTGCTGTTATGAATAAATGATAAACTACAGTCATAAAAAATGATCAGCCAATTTAATTCACATTAAATATGAGTTGTCAACTGTTTGACAGCACTAAAATCGTATTTTACAACTGCATGCATAACGCTGCCCAGCAGGGTTTTAACTGCAGTAAGGGCTAACAGGCAGATGCCCATAGAATTTAACTCGTCCAACACTGCAGTGTCCCAGGTTTGCTTATAAAGTCAGTGGTCATAGTTATTATAAAACAGGAAAATGATTCTTTAAAACTAGGGACAAAATGTCAGAATAGATTAATATATCAGTTTAAATGAGGCTGTAAAATATCTCAATGTTCAGCAGATTAATGTCTAAAACTATCTTGAATTGAAATTGGACATGCGTATTGAGGGCTGCGTCTCACAGAAAGAAAGTTGTGTTCATGCATGTTCTACAACTGCAGTTTGCTCATGCGATGAAGTGGAAAGCTGTCATATCCTTTGTTCATGTCATTGTAAATGTGGCCAGTGGGTGTCACTGATTGTACAGCTCTTCTTCCAGTGAGATAAGTAAGAGGTAAGCAAACAGTTGGGATCCATGCACACAGGCTTTTGAGAAATATGACATCGCTTTCTTAAGAAAACAACCATATAGCGGTGTAATGCACTAATGGCACTAACCTTAAACATTTTCATCTAACACGCCCACCACTTTGTTGATTTTGGGGTAAGCCAGAGATGCAGTTCATCTGTGTCAGTCCTGCAAATTCAGTTTAAACAACCCCAAAGACAGTAAACAATAGTTTTTTTTCTTAACATTCTTTTTTCTTGTTAAAAAAGGGCTCTTCTGCTTTCTAGTATATGTATTATTAACTGAATTAAAGCTTACGACGGGTGCTTAAAATGAGCAAATGAAAACAATTGGTCATGAATTAAACAGTGAAGGTGAATTTAAATGACACCCTACAGGATCCCTGACAAAATGGAGGCATCAAGATTTCTGTGGCTTACGGTTTCTCTGCTGCACTGTCTAACATATCGATATGAAAAATGTCTGACTTGTTTGTTGCACCTGTTAGGGTGACACAGGTGTCCTTATCATATTGTTATTGTTGTCTCCCATCAAACAACTCCACCTAACAGATGGTGAGGACAAGTGTGTGGATACAGTATTTGAATTAAACAAATGGGAGTTTTGTTTTTTTTTCTAAATTAGTTTTTGACACTTTGTGTCTGTACCTTCTTCATTTCATTGGATGTATGTTGATAAAGTCTTTAAATATGAAGCTACATCACCATTAACTAAATCTATAGATACATTGCTGAATGACAACATAAAACTGATCATTCAGAGTATCAATTCCTGTACTTGCATGGGTGTCTAATTTCTACAAGGAAGTGCAGGACATTGGATCACAGGGTGTCACCTTTACCTGTCCGCGTTTGTGTCTTTTAGGTGGATCATAGTGACATGAGAGTAAGCTTGACTCTGAAGCCCAACAGTTTACCAGACTTTGGTTTCCACACTCACTGGGACTCCACAGGAGCAAGGGTCAAATTTGTTCAACCTGGTAAGCAAAAAAATACTGCGTTACTAAGAGTTTGATGACAGCAAAATGGTGTTAAGATTAGATCTTATTTCAGATGTGGAGAAAGCTACAATAGATGTGGCATTTGGTAAAAAGTGTTTATTAGGCTCTGTTCAAGAGAACTGATCAGGAACAAGTGGAAATGCTTTGCATGCCTAAAGGAGCATGAAAAATATGAGCCAGATGAGGAATAACTTAATTAATGAAATTTTACATTTAGTTCCCAAAGACAAAAATGGACAAACTTGATGACCAAAGCGAGTTATAATTATTGAATGAGCTGATAGATTGATTGTCTCTAAGAATTTCTGTGCATTAAAGATCTAAAAAAGTAAGCCAGTGATTTAAAACTCCGACATGAATAATTAAGACATGACGGAGGTGTCACTTACCGACTGCTCTGTAGTTTTAGCTTACATGCCCACTCGTCATTCTAGAGCAGCGACCTACTGCAGTTTTATTCCCACCTCGTGGTAAAGAAAGATTCCTGCTGGTGTCTCTTTGCCGTCTTGCCCTTGTTCTCGTGTTTCTTCATTTTCCTGATGCGCCTCCCCGCGACAGGCAGTCCAGCAGAGCTTTGCAGGCTTTGCGTGGACGATGAGATCGTGGCAGTTGATGGAGTTGCAGTGGCACACATGACCTACGCCCAATGGAAGGATAAAATGGCACGTTCCTTGCAAACCGGCAGTCTGACTATGGATGTTCGTCGCTATGGCAGCAAGGGTAAGATGATGAACTAGAAACGCCAATGATGTCTTCAACCACCTGCTGAAATTTTTTCGATCACCTAACTTCTAACATCTAACCAGTGGGCACAAACAGTGGCTTATAATGCGGTCTTAGTTTTGATGACTGACGGTTTTAATTAGATTGGAGCTCCAGTGACGGAAGCTATGCCAACCAGCCATGTCAGAGCAGGATGACCCTCAATCTGACTGCTGCTGCTCCCCTTCTGATAAGTTGCACTAATCACCATGCCAAGAACGCTGCCTCTACAGAAATGGACACGCAAGCATCCAAATTTAATGGACAGACAGAAAATGTGAGCAAATGTTTTAGCCAGGTTATTTGGGGGAAAAAATGCTCGAAGCTCTCCAGATAATTCCATTTGGTTTTTGTGTGGCTTGTTGTTTCCAACCACTCAGGTAATTCAGGATAAAACCACAGGAGGAGGGCTCTCTGACAACCCCAGTGTAGCCAGAAGTAAAGGTAATTCAACTGATGTAATACTATGCCAGACACACAACAAACTCCACCTTGAATGCTTAATGTACTAATGTAATATGTCACCTATATTTGTCCTTTCTTCTCATGTAGTTGATAATAGTATAATTTGGAAAAATCAGAAAAGGAGGGCAGAATTTTTCAAGCCGAAAGGTAAAATGCTAGTATGAATTTGGGTTGCAGCTTCGGTGGCTGGAGCATGGCATTGCTAGCTTTTCAGTATTCATTGTAAGGAAAAGCACATTTTCAGAGGGAGCAGTGCATGGAAATAAAATCAGGATATGATCATTAGTTCATGGCCTTTCAAATAACATCCACATTCTTAAAATGTGTTGGGAATTTTGAGAATTTAACTCTCGAACTCTTGTTTTCTTAAAGGTACCACCAATATGACATGATGGGAGTTGCACATGGATTGTGAAATGTGTAACCTAACAATTAGTTTTTCTATCCCTAACAATCTAGAATCTTAACATTATACCATTTATCTTAATGCTATCCTTGCCCATGTGTTATCTCCCTTTCTTTAATCATGCGCTTTATCATACAGTTTGAGAGCATGATTTCTTTTCACGCTCAAATATCATTTTTCTCTCATTCAAAACTCTGCTCACACTCAGAAAGCCCCTCCTTGCTCTCTCATATATCATTCTTCCTTTCAAAACTCTTCTCAAGTTTAGTGTTGGAGGTTCAAATTTCCTGCGCTGAAGCTCGGTCTCTTTCCCTCACAATCAGATGCTGTCTCTGTGCTCTCAAAACTTGTGCTTTTTGGGTATTTTAACTCTCTTGGGTTACTAAATGAGCTGTCAAACTTCCCCCAGCCAATAGAATACTAGATAAATGCTGACCGAGTAAATCTTCACCGTCTTGTTCCTGGAAACTTGTTTTTCTTGACACAGTGCACTTAAAAAATCTCTACATAACTGGACCATCAGTAAACAAAATGGAAATTTCTAAATCATTTTTGAGAGAGGCTAATATATTATTTGGGTGTGAATCAGGAGATCTTGCTCTAAAATCAAACAATTATACTCATGATTTAAAGAGACTGAAATACCCTCATGTAAACCCCGACCACTCTCACGCAGTGGAAATGTTTTGAGTGGGAGGAAAGTGGAAAGAGAGGACTGTGTAAACCTTGTGCAGGATAGGGCTTCTTACAAATTGATGCACAAAACAAAATTATGCTCATTTTTGTGCAATACTTTGCACAAACAACCCCAGTGCTGACATTGTTGATCATGTCTTTTACAATTAATAATCTACCAGTTTGTTGTGCTTCCTCTGTTAAGCTGTTGTCCTTTTTACAGTAGTATTGCTGCTTCTCTGTAAATTGGTAGCGGAAATAATATTTGAAACTGATTTGTGTGGCTGTCTGCTGTGGTTAATGGATCTGATGTGCATGCTGGAATGGCTTTTCTCCGCAGGTTCCGTGGGAATCAGCTCATGGGTTTACTTGTGCGGTAAATGTTTGCTCTACGTGGTGTAGTTTTGTGTTGTTTTTTTGTTTTTTTTGTTGAAGTCGAGCATGAGCAAGTGAATGAAGCTCATTGTTATTCATTAGAGGCTTGGATGCCTTTATTTTCTGTAGAGTTGCACGCTTTCCTCTGCACAACAGTTTATTTCTCTGTATTTGCACTGTGATGGCTTTTAAGCTGGGGAAACGTTAGCACACTAGTCGGCTGATTTCCATCCAGCCTTGCTGATGTTGACGGCTTAAATCTTTATCAGGACTGTCACTTATTTTATAATCCTGTCATGCAGGTAAAGATCCGCAGTGAACAAAATTGTCATTCTTTTGCGTACAATTGTTGTATATTGGTTGTAAGTGAACATTGGAACACCTCAGGCCTATACCCAGGCTGCTCTGGCTGTTTATAGACCCAGAATGTGCACAACATAGTAAGTAATGCTGCAAAGAAAGATCAAGAGTCTACAGAATAACTAAATTGTAACAAACTCTGAGTTCTAATGCATCCCCAATCTTTGTATGGGTTGCGTGTGACCCTTTGCATGCAATATTATATGAATCATCTTCAAGAGCTTTTTTGCTGACCGGATTATCTTCTCACACAGGAGGCTCAGAGTCTGCAATATCTGATGTAAGTAACTACACCACTTGATCAAAGTGTTTATGCATGACCATACAGAAACTTATCTGTGTGTGTGATCACATTTGAGCTTACATTCTGCGTGTGCATTGCCAGCTCCAGGTGCCATCCCTCAGCCCCTCCCCATCCAGCTGGTCGTGGGATCGGGAGGAGGATCGTAGGCGTCAGGAGAAGTGGCAGGAAGAGCAGGAGCGCCTCCTGCAGGTGAATTCTTTTTTTTTTTTTTTTTTTTTTTTATGCAAACAAATGAGGGAAATTTTAATGTTTGGAGTGTTAAAGTGTTTCACAGAACCTTCGGGATGTTTTTTAAGGCTCAATATCGACGTGATCAAGAGTGGCTGGAGGCAGAGTGGCGCAGAGCACAACAGGATGCAATGGAAGGCAGGAAGTCTGGGGTAATGGTTTTACGCTTTAGACCACATGTTTTTTAAAGGTTGTGGTCATAAAAATCAGAGATGACATCAGGTTTAACTTCCGTGGTTTGAACATTGAACACTACTTGGATATGAATGTTTTAATTCATTATCAGATTTTTAGAGTGAATGAATGAAAAGCTATTGTCAGAGAACATTTTAAACTCTTGCAATGGATTGAGAAAAATTATCCATGACTAAATGGCTAAGCATGGAGACATTTGCTTAAATCCTTTTTTTTGCATAACCTGAAAGGTCTTTTAGCTGTTTATCGGTTCTGTTTTTATTCCATCACTCCCTAAAGAGCAGCTTCAAGATGCTCCAGGATGTGGGATTTTTTCACATGACCTGCTGCAAGTCCTTCCAAAACTTTTGTTTTGATTTGATCATTTTTTTAAAACAAGTATTTGGTCGAAGCACTTGTTTATTAAAGGTCAGTGTCTAGATCTGTGACCTACTTTCAGCTCAGACAGACATACTCAGGGTTGTAATTTCCTTTTGCAATTTCCTGATCTCATTCAAATTTGATTATTGCTTAAATAGTGCCAAGCAGTCCTGACCGAGGGCCAGTAATCCTGGTACTACTATCAGCACGTTATGGGACGACTGGAACAATCTCCAAACATGATGCTTCTCATTTCGACCAGATAATTAAATTTTGGCCTCATTGAGCTTGTTTTGGGCTTTTGGCAAACCTATATTAGCTAGTGTTAATGCTAACTGCCAATATGCTAAGGTGAAAATGACCTTTTATATTATATTAATATTTATATTATAGCGTAGAATCGACACTGACGTCTTTTGTCTGAAAGCTTCATAAATGGGTTTTGTAATATTTAACACCTTTAAATGTTTTGTTCTTGCTAAATATGTGTCGTAAGTATATGAATTATACTCTCCCTTTATTAAAGTAGGGCGTGTCTCCAGTTTCAAATGGTCATCATTTCATTTATTAAAATAACTTACTTTAATTTAGGCTTTAAATCGCTTCTAGCACTTCTGTTCCATGTCTACCACTCAGTTCTGCAATTCTGGATTATTTTCTTCATAATGGTAATGAAGTTAACTTTTTTTTTTTTCAAATTTGAATTGGGTTAATTTGTAAAAGTTGCATTAAAAATCCTGAGGTTGTAAGATTAAACACAACAGTAAAACTGTCTCTTAATTAAGATGGTAAGGCTGTGTATCATGTGACCTTTTTCTCTGCAATCGTAGGATTATACATCTGAAAAAGCAAGTGATTGTGAGAGTTTTGCCAGCACTCAGCTTTATGTGAATGGACTGATGAGGAAAACTGGAGAAGAAAAGCAGAATCCCTACAAAGAGCTGAATGAGGCCAAGGCAAAACTCCACAGCAATGCACAAAGAGTCCATGACCCCCGGATTTCTGAGAAAGATTGGTAAATAATTCTCTTTCTCACTAATGTATGATGTCCAAATAGTTACAGTATAAACATGTTCTAAGAAAAGGCTTTTTTTTTTTCTTGGCGCTGCTGTGCTGTCTGCTGCTTTTTGACGGGTTTCTAACTGCTAATGCTGAACCTCAGGGCTGAGGGCTCCAATGGCTTTGCTAAGCTGTCCTCTGCACACAGGTCAGAGCAAGCTTGGCTACGTTTCCAGTTATTTCAGCTGTCTGACTTCAACTAACAGCTCAGACTATTTTGCTTTATACATCAGCTGAATACAAGCAGTAATAAAAAATATAAGATGCTTGTAATGTTTGACTTTGGATTGAAAGTAAGACTTTCTTTGTGATCTCTCTCGCTCTCTTTTTGAATAGGGCAAAGTCCTTATCTACCCCAGTATTAGCTGGACCCCAGTCACAGACAGGTTAGTTTACCCTTCCAGTGCTATTTATATCTTTTCTTAAGGATGCAGTGAGTTAACAGAATTTGACCGGTTCAGGTGATTGGAAGAAAAGAAAAGGACAGTCTGTGTCTACAGCTGAGCAAGAGAGGCAGCAAATTTTGGAGGAGATGAAGAAAAGGACTCAACTTCTGACCGATAACAGCTGGATACGTCAACGCAGCAACAGCTTCCACAAGGAGCCCATCTGCGTGGGCGTTTCCATGAAGAGGTGGGACCAGTTTTTCTACCTCATCCAGAGTCAGATTTGAAGTGGGACTGGTACGGCCTCTTAGCTGGCTGCTTCTAAAGCAGGGGTGGGGAGCCTGGCCCTCATCCTGCAAGTTTTCCATCCGTCCCAGCTCCAGCATGCCTGATTTTAAATGAATGGGCTTCTGTGGTTGGTTGTTGGATCTATGTGATTTGAATCAGGTGTGTTGGAGGAGGGATGGATGTAAAACGTGCTATGTGAAACAATAAATATATTTAAGAAACTATTCAAAACTGATAAACTTTGTGTATATAGGATGGAAATATGATTTATTGTATCTTTGTTGCTACCTTGTTTCTGTGGAAAATGCTGTGCTTGTTATAAATTGTCAGCTGACTGTATATTTGTTTTATTATTATGTTTATTTTTGTTTTTGGGAGCAGGCCCTGAAAGGTTTTTTTTACTTCTGCCTGCTCCTTTTTTTCGGACCACAAAGGTAATCAGGCAAGCAACTCAAATTGTAGAAAGAGGAGAAAAGGGACAAAGAAGGGGACTTGATGATTTTGCTTGCTTGTTTTCTTGTTCTTCTTGATTTGTCATGTCTTTTATTTTATCTTTTGAAGAGAATCTTTTTTTTTTTTTTATGACTTTGTTCGAAAAATAAATGAATAAATGAAATGAATGAACTGAGATGTGATGTCCTGTGCGCAGGTGCGAGTCTCTGGACAACCTGGATGCTTTGCGTCAGCCCCCAGACTCGGCCGCTGCGTTGGCGTACCCTCGCTCGCAGTCGGCTGCTGGACGTTACTGCACTCCGACCAGGAACGCCTCTTCCCGCTACAGCACCGGCTCAGTGTCGTCTCACATAAATGCATACCCAGAGTCCTTCCATCATGGCGGGTAGATCAGTGATTTCATTTAGTTTGTGCTTGTTTTTTTTGTGTGTGTGTGGTTATGCTTTTTATATTTATATTTTCTGGTCTCACCGTGGTAACGCGTACTGCCCCAGGACAGTCAATGGCAGGAGGACGTGCTGTGTGTGTGGGCGTGTCCTGGGTAGTGGGGCAGCCATGGTCATAGATGCCCTTAGTCTCTGCTTCCACCTTGCCTGTTTCCAGGTGAGAGGTCGCGAGCGGGATAGGGTGTGGTCACATTAGCTGCATGAAGTTGTTTTCTGTCACCTGCTTGTTAGAACCTGTATTCTTTTTCTGGGGGCAACTTCATGGTTAAATGTTAATGTGATCACACCTTCCCCCCTAGTGAGTTCCACAGGAGTCTTTCTTCAGTTGTCAGTATTTTGATCACGCTTTATGCCTCTGCTAGTATGGGCACATTTGGTTTCTTTCTATACTTTAGTCTTGAATTTTCTGCATCGCTCACAGAAAACCTCCGGTGTGCCGTTCGTCTTTTGCTCCCTCTGGTTTTGTGCATGCGGTTGGCTGTGTGGGTTAAGAGGGCAAGCTGTCATGCTTTGTTTTTTAGATGCTAATTGTGAAAGTGTCTCTTGCAGGGGACTCCCAGGTTTAGATGGCCTGCCTTCATTAGCAGATAGATGTGAAAGTCAGTCCACCAGTGCAACTCTGTGCTCCAATGTGAGCTCCACACACTGAGAGCATGCGTTTAGCATTTATACATTGCAAGTTATCTTGTATTCTTGCAGAAATGAAGCTTGGCTGCTTGGCGCTTGGGTGGCAGACTCCAAAGTGATTTCAACACAAAGAGCCCGTGTCACAAGTCTCTGAAATTGACCCCGATTCCTCTCTCGCTTCTCTGTTCTCTTCTTAGTGCACAAGCTGCTGCCGACATCTTGGAGGAACAGAGACTGGAGTCCAGGTTCGCATCCGAAACAGGAAACTCTACTGTGAGCCATGCTATGTCCAGCTCAAGAGTAAGTACTGGTCACTGTGACACACTGACCATGACTGAGTGCCCTGTGTAATGGAGGGGAATGACCAAAAACTACTTGCCTTTTTTTTTTGTTTCTTTTCAGTGTCTCTTACATTTTCCATTAGGATAAAACTGAGTCAGTCAAATTGCAAACAAGTTAAATTTTCTTGCTGTGAACCAATATTTCCTGTTTTTTTGTTTTTTCTTATAAACCCATGTCATATAGAAATTAACCCTAATTTATGTCCTCTTTACATTTCAGCCAGTGCCGCCCTCCCTATGTGAACAATATGATGTTCTCCAGATTATAGAATGAGCACAACATGACTGGTTATTACTTTTGAGGGAAAGAGTTGAAAATATCCTCCGAGCCAATCCATGACTGTAGCTTCTTGATTATTGGTACAAATGAAGTCTGTTATGTGATATAAAATCTTAATAGTTTGAGCAACCACAATGAAATGGCTGGGTTTTTTATCAATAGATCGTACTTGGTTTGAATGTTTGTTTTCTGTTTATTTAATTAAAAGCACATTTAGATATAATATATGAAATAAAGTAAATGTGGCTGTTTATAAATGTTGAATTTTTTGCTTTTTGAGGTTAGTGTTGCTGTTCTTTTCAACAGTGCATCAAATGTATCTATCTCTTGAAATGGTTACTAATGTTACTAAGATACTGAGGCACATTTTAATATGTACTGAAGCACTTTGTTCAGTTGTAAAATCACAAACTGCACATAGGGATGACTTACTGGTTATATATGTGTGTAATGCATGCAGTTCTCAGAGGGAAAAAATGTCTTAATTGACATTTTTGTAAATAAAGTGCACTGAACATAATCTGGCAGGGTTTTTACTGTATTCATTCTTGCACCACATGATGGCATCGTTGTTCTCATAAAGTGTAATACTGTTAGCAGATATGTTTGAATATAGTCAAACTTTTTTGAGCCACACTGTTTGTACAGTGACACACCTCCATGTTTTCCTCTGTAGTGTAACACTTTATTTATAGGAAATATTTTTCTACAGATGCAAACAGCCATGAAGAGAATGCAAGAAGGTTTGCCACAAAGTAGAACCTACATAAAGTAGGGCCTGAAAAGTCAGCTTAATGAGGAGGATAAAACAAGTTCAAGCCATCAAAAAGTATGCCCCACCAGTCATAAGCTGGCAGGCTGATCTGAATATCATCCTAGCAGAATTGATCATGACCATACAAGCAGGCACTAAGCACAAGAACCAGAGACCAGGATTTACATCAGCAGAGAGGACCCTATAGTAGGTACAGGTTTTGCTTAGAAGTCTATGACACAGTCCAGCATAGATGCATGCAGGTACAGCTTTCATGGAGCGTTGTAACCGAATAGCTGGAACGGTGTACAGGAACAGAGTTAGGGCTCTAGTAGGAAGTTGAAAAGATTAGTGGGAGTAAAGGCAACAGTGGTACTGTAACTGAGCACTTGAATGTGACCTAACTAGGAAAGTGGCTCTGACAGATGCCAGAAACACTGCAGTTAAGACACTGGGCAGAATCCCTAACTAATTGTCATTTTCTCTGTTATAAACCATTCCAATTCTAATCTATTCTACCTGGGAGGAAGAAAATGTAAATGTTTATTCTTTTTGTAGTGCAAAAAGAATAGCACTCACTGTTTTAAGTAAGACAAAGTGCTTTGTGTAATTTTGGTGAACTGATACAGGAAACTTGAAGCAAGGCCAAAGCAACAAACGGGAAGAGAAATTACACTGCCCTCAGGCCTTTCCGTGGAGAGGTTACATGCTTCAGAATGGTGAATTGAGGCTGTGACGTCTGCAATTTAGGAGTTGTGTGGTTACTGTGGGTTTAATTGGATTCGATAATTTTAAAAGCTGCTTCACATATACAGATGATGTTTGAGTCATGAGGATGCTTTGCCATGGCTTAGGCTTTTTATCCGAGTACATTTGACTGCACTGGAACAGCACAAAGATGGCATTTCATCCGGATGAGGATGTATAACGATGCAAATCATGCATCTGCTGTAAATCACATGATTCTCCAATTCAGTTCTCTGATACTTAATTTTCATTGTTTTCTCAATTCGGTGTGGTGGAAGGAAGGGAAGCTGCAATATTATGTTCACAATACATGTGTAATCTAGGTCAAAGCAGCAGTGACTGCATCAGTTCCTCAGTTACTGGCGTTCTGTCGACAAGCATTGCTCATCCAGAGCAGTTGGACAAATATATGGAAATGTTATTACAGTGACCTGCTCTTTTGTAAGAGAGTTCACTTCCCCAAAGGCATAAGTAGAGGCATTTTTCAGTTTCTGACATGCTCCATCTGTTTAGGATGACACTGGCGACACAGCATAACCTACTTAAATACCAGAAGTAGGGGTCAAACGGAAATAATATGCTGTTATTTGTTTAAATTTGTCTTGGGTTAATAGACTAAACTGATTTTCAGTGTAGTGTAGTCTTACTGTGACTGATTCTTCTTTAAAACCTGTTGTGTATCAAAATGGCAGTTTTTGCAACACTGCTGTTTGTGGCACCTAAAAAGCGAACCAAATCTGATAGCCTTAATTAAAGGCTGTACACATCCAGCTGGACCACAAACAAGCTGACAGCAGTTTAATTATGCAGATTCATATGTCTGGGAAACTACAGCGAGCTTAGCCAGACAAATGTATGTTTTAAGTCAGTAAGTGGTCTTGAGATTTGTGATGGGAGGGGTCTGTTTTGAGCTTCACCATAATTTCTTGGAGCTACTGTCTGTTTTTCTCTCTAAAGAATTATTGCTGAGTGGAAAACCATGACCCTGCTCTTCATCAAGGCATCTAAAGAATTTTTAAGGCTTATTACTTCCTTTGTGTTTTGGAAAGTTCCTTTAGGTTATTTTTATTTTAACATGAGAGAAACGTGAAGATACCCTGTGGCTGTTTATGGAGCTAGAATGAAAGTTTTCAATTTAAAACTATGCGCTCCAAGTTTCAATGAGACGTTCTTTGTTCTGGTGGCCTCACTTTATTAATCATTAAAAGCTTCCTGAGTGTTTGCTCCTCTCAGACATCCCCTGGTAAAGAGTCCTTTAGACATGTTGAAGTAATCTTATCAAGCTTATCTTTGCCATTGATTTCTAGTTTTAGATAGAACTTCCTCTGTGCTGGGTGAAGTTTGGCCATACAGAGATGGTTTTTCATTAGTTTTTTTCCCACATTCTCATCATCTGTTTGACATTAAACTGCTGTCATTCTGCATGAGCTTTCCATTTTGTACGAAAGCACTATGACACAGGGAAACTGTTTTTAAGCTACAAAAATGGCACAAACCATTTGTCAGTAATATTTTGAATTGTGAATGCACATGAGGCCATTTCAGGAAGAAGTGGGTGTGTCTGAGTCTTGCATTTGTGGCTGTGTCCTGTAAGTGAAACAACAGTGCTGAAACAACAGTGCTGAAACATTGTCCAGACCCAGTCATGAGTAGTGGTGTCTAATTCTTTCACATTCCCAACTTTTATTCACATGCTAATAGTTTCTGCTACTTTTTGCAGTTTATATTTCAGAAGGGCTTTATGTTTCTAGTATCGGAGGCCGAATATCAGCCTGATACCATAACAGACACTTCATCAGGTGGTTTTGCTGTGAGAGTGGAGAAAGCTTGCAGGGTGAAGTATTTCTTGTGTTTAATACAGTTAGCTCTGTTTTATATGTTCAGGAATCTGCACATTTGAAAGCTATATGTAAAACATGTTATAAATTTCTTCAGAAAAATTTGCTACTACTGTAACAGTGTCCTCATTTCACCACCTTCCCATCACCCATCTGTTGTGATACCCTGTCTGTATTCCTTGATAATTTGAGCCTGTTAACATCACTTCACTAGAGATCCTGATTCTAAATACTCAAGCTGCCCATATGATGTTGTCTCTTCTCTGTTTCTTTAGGAGGTTTTCTAACTTTAGGGCCTTATATTCTGAGCATCGTTTATGGCAGTTTGACCTCTACTGTAGTACCTAAGAATTTTAAACATGTTATGCAACCCTCGTTATATAAATCAGTCCTAGACTGTCTCTGAAGTTCCTTTCTTTTGTAAAATCCTGTAAAATATTGTGTACAGTCAGCTGATATCTTTCCTTGAAAAACACTGTGTGTGAGTCTACCCTGTTAAGAGTATTCAGTTATATATTCTTAGCATCAGATTCTGGTGACTGTGTTCTGTTTGTACTCCCAGGCTTGACAGCTGCTTTTTTTGTGGACCACCAGATTTTCGTCTCAAGATGAGAGCAATAGCTGGCTCAACCCTCCATTATTTGGGTCATACCTTACTTAGTGGAGTTTTTAGGATTTGAGGATTTTACCTTCTCCAGTGCTGACCTTTCATGGGGCGTTCCACAAGGCTCTGTTGTAGGGCCGCTCCTTTTTTTCATTTGACTTTCTCCCTTTAGGGCAAACTTCAGGAAGCATAACATCTGTTTTCATTAGTATGCTGATAATGTTGTTCACATGCAAGCATGAAAAATCATTTTTAATTCTTTTATTTGTTTTTAAATCTTTGAATGCCCACACTCTTCCTCATTTGCCTTCCCTGTTGAAGTAATATATCCCTTCTAACACCCTCAGGTCAGCATTGTTAGTGGTTCCAAGTCATCAAAGGAAACTCTGAGGTGCTTTTTCTGGTTCAGGTCATGAGCTGTGCAATGACCATCAGCTGCAAATAAACAACAATAAAAAAACTAAACTGCATGCTTAAAGGATTTTACTTTGTTTTCTGAAATTTATACCAAACGCTGCTGTCCTATAAAGGAAAGGCAAGTATGGGGTAACAGCATAAATATGTTACTTCCCAACCTGATCTCACAATAATACATGAAATAAGTACGAAATTATTAAGACACCCTCCACTTATTTACGTGATAGTGGTTGCACTTCCACCAGCATCAGTTACTGACAGGAAATGCCTTACTGTTGAAACATGTTGCACAAAGAAAGTTCTGCAGCAGCTTAGGATCCGTGACATTGATTACCAAGCTAAAATGAATGCAACCTTTTGAAAAAATGCTTAAAAAGTCCTGTAGACAGACTTACACAATCTGACAGTAGGATGGTTCAGTGGTGGACTTAAAATTAAGTTCTTTCACGTCTTGCCCTTTCAAACAGCCCTGGGAGAGAAGGACAGAGGAGCTGCACTTCTTGTGAAAGGAAGCCTGATGCAGCAACAGCAGGGGAGGAGGATGCTCCCGCTCTTCCTCTCTATTCCCTGCAGCTGATTAATACTGGCAGCCTTTTGCTTTTCAGTTTACCAGAACAGTGCATGGCACAGCTTTGTCACTGGGAGCTCCGGTCTGCCGCTGGGCGCTAAGAGCAGCTCAGCGGAGACTGGCGACATTTACACGCTCCCTCTGTCTCATAAGAAAGACTACAGAGGAAGAATGAGCTTTGTGGTCAGAGATAGTAAGGTAGAGGCCCTGAAGGAAACAGACGGTGGACGTTCACAGCTTGGAGTGTGTGTCTAGTTCCACCTGGCTTTTATCCTCATGCTGGATGTTAACATGACATGAAACTTAGCGTTTGTGAAACAATGTTCCATGCAGCAGTCAAAACAATGAAGAGGACATCCAGATAAGTATTTAAAAACTTCAGGAAAGTTTTGTGCATGTCGGCCCGCACTATCACCAATAAATGGTGATGGGTTAAAGATAGTGATAAAGATGGTTGAGAAGGACTATAAACTTTACAGTTCTTATCAACCATCTTTATTACCATTTATCAATATCTTTAGTATATGATGGTTTACAGTGTAAACCATCTTTATATTTTATGTCATACACTGGAGGGTACCATACCACGAAAGCATAATAACCGAAAACAAGTCTTTACTTGCAGTATTTCTGCCTTTGTTATATTGAAATGTTCTGGCATCATTTCAAATAAATTTGTAAAAATCATGTTCTGTCTTTTCTTGACTGATTACGGTTTGCTTCTTCTGAAGATTCTTCTTCATGCCCCCTGTTTGCTCAGGTGAAGCAGGAAGCAGCACTCTGGAGGTTTGATGTGTTTATAGTTATGAAATTTTTGCTTTGTGTTACAGCACTTTGAAAGTACAGTTTGAAAGCATAGTTACTGAGAGTTTCTAAGATGAATCAGGTTTACATCAGGCTTGCTGGGAGGGTAGAGGGAGTTTATTATAGTGTTTTACCTTTTTAGGTTATGGTAATTTAAATATGGCAGGTATAGTAATGAACAAAATACTAATAGGAAGACCATGGGGGTCTTTGAAAAAGCAATACAGCATTTTGATGAGTAATTAATTGTGAAATAAAAGTAAAGATTGCCTTATAGAGTACAATTTCAAATTCAACAAATCATTCAAACCAAAAGAATTTTGCAAAGAGCTTTTAAATTTTTAATTGAATCATTAAAATGGAATTGCCTGTTGAAGTAATCCATTATTAAATACCGGCATTTGTAAATTTTTTTTTAATAGTTTTTTCCAAAATGAGAAATAAACAAAATTCATAAATTTGGTTATAACTAGCTTTTCATTTTCTTTGTTTAAAAAGATCATTTGCATTTCTATTTTCAACCCCCATACAGCCTTTTTAAATTGAACCATAATTTATTCACTCCTAATGCACAGATTTACTTTGAGCTTTTCAGTCATACTTCAGGGCCTGCAGTAGTGAAAACCATGTTAAACCATATTATTTGTTAAACCAACAATTCAATGTTTAGAGCCTGCTCTGAAATGTTACTTTTAGTATCAGGCTACATGCCACCCCCAGAGAAAATACTTATCGTTTACTACTGCTCTACAATACAAAAGTTGTGTCATCAAAATATCAGTATGCCCAGTTTTAGGCTAATGGTAAAAAAAACAAAAAAACAAAAAACCTTCTGAATTTCCCACAAAGTAACATGTGGTGAGTCTGCACTTTGACCCTCTGCAACCAGTCCTTTGATCTGCTTCAAATCTGTTACAGAGAATCCGAGTACAGTAAGTGCAGCGTGAGGTTTAAAGTGGCACAGACAACCCGGCTTCCTATTTTAGCAGAAGTTGACACCCTTCATACACCCTCTTCCAGCAGTATCCTCGGCTGGCATTTGGCTGCTTATTGGCCAAGCACCTGATGCAAAACAACATTGATTGGATCTTTTCCTGCTTTGTGGTTCAGACTGGAGTCTGAGCTGCTCCTTTTTTCTACATGTTATCATATACAAGGTAAAAGGCTCTGAATATGATATGAAGTTTTTCCAGATCAAAAGATTGATTTACAGTTAAAAAACCTGAAGTTTCCTCACTGCTGGACTCCCTAAATTAGAAAATTAAAAGAAGTTGGTAATGTCGTTTGAACTTCCTGAAAAACAAATTACTCCTCGAGTAATTCATAATGTTGATGATTGTGGGCGGTGCAGCATAGATTCCAGCCAAATAGGCATTACCAATGATAACTGCCCTGTACATGTAACTCCAAGAAATGAAATGAAAAAAAACAAAAAAACACAAGTTCTCATTTACAGTATAGAGGCAGTATTTGTCACATTTTTGTGTAACCCCTTCCATGATGTCAGCAGTTCTGACACACCTCAGGAGTGCATGGACTAGTTTCCATACATATTCACATCCCAAACCTTTAATAATCAAGAAAAAAAGGTCAGAATCTAAAACCAGACTTGTATATCTTAACTATTTTGGTCCTCATTCCTACTATATTAACAAACTCACAGTCCTTCAGAACTTTCTCACGTCCCTGTTTATAAAACCGGGGAACCAGTTTCCAGGACAGCTAAATCCCGATCCTGTTTACTCGTGGTTCAGTGTCAACCTGTTCTCTCACTGCAGCTGCAGTTTTCTATTAAAATGTATACTTTTTCCTTCAGCTTGGTTCTTACACATACTGGATAGAAATGTTTTTTCTTTCTTTCTTTCTTCCCCATGTAACATCCATTTGTGCTCTAGACAGATTTAGCAAGTTGACATACATGAATAAAATATATCCACTCAGCAAACAGCTTTGGATTTGTGTGTGTATGTGTGTCTGTACAGTGGGATGGTTGTTTGAGTGAATAATTTATTCAACTGCCCTTAAAGGACTGATTCAAACAGAATTTATCACAAAAGTAAGTTAAATTTGTGTTTGGTTGATTTTTTTTTTTTAAGACGGCGAGAATGAGGAAGCGTCTGGGAAACGGGGAACGAGCGACACTTCTAAACGTGGGTGATATGCCAAAATCCCCCACAGCATTCGCTTGTAGGTATTCACATTTGATTTGACATTCGATGCTACGAGGTGTGTGACCTGACTGACACCGAGCCGACAAACAGACGTTTCAGAATAAGATTCTGGAGCCAGTGGTGATCCCATATCTTCTGAAACTGGGACTTAACTCCATCTTTCATGATGGCAAGACTCGGCACCTACAGGGCCAGCATCATCATCAGAGCAGATTCTAGAGATCTAGGAGTGGACAGGTTGGATGACCTGCAGTGAGACCAGACATCAACCCCGACGGAAAACTTGATTGGCTTGGATGTGCTGTACATGCCAGACCTTAACTACCACACAGTTTGGCCTTTAACAACTCCAGAGTGGTATGTCATCCCATGGTAAAACGCAAACCAGGCCACTGGCCAGCGTGATGAAGTGGGCCCAGACTGTTGCGGCTGTGTATGGGTCTTCTACATTCTGACAGTGTAAAATGAATACAGCGTAAAAATAGACCCTTATGTGTTATTTTCAAATTGGTGTTTCTCTGGTAGAGGGTAATAATCCAACCTGCCAAGCAACTCAAAGCAAAGGTGAATACCAACAGGAGAATAGTGTTACCCTCATGTTTAGTTGCGTTGCTCATTGCATGGAAGCACAATCCTTCTTCTGGTTATTTCATGAAATAATCTACCTAAATTTATGTGTATACGTTTATGGGCTTAGTTTCTGGAAGTTTTACCTCTTTGTAGATCATTTGTGATACAGGCCATTCCTCTTATAATTGCTGTATCAAGGCTTTACATTTGTTTTGTCTTTGTTAAATTTAGAGCGAGAAAGAAAAAAACAACCTTAAAATAACAATAAGATTTTTTGTTAATTTAAGCATATGTGTCATAATAAGTTTAAGTGCTTGGAATACACTGCGGTCCAAATGGAAATGTCACAAAACAAGCAGTGAGGTCATTTCTAATGATACCCTCTGCTGCATTTTAGATGAAAAAGAAATGAAGGCAGAATGTTCCAACATTTACCAAAAAGGGCGAGCCTTCTTTATTTTCTGCTCCCACTTCTGATATAAACAAAGAAGACTTCAGCTTGAATTAATTATCCATGTGTGTCTATGTGAACGGTATGATGTGTCTGCTGGGTCTGGAATAAAAAAACCCCACACAAACAGAATTAAAGACATGCAGGTCACAGTGAGCTACAGAAATAAAAAGTGTGAAAGATTTATCACATTGAGGCCGATATGTAGAAAAGCCGGCACGCTGGCGTTATCTCCAGCTCTGTAAACCGGCCAATTTGGCTGCTTTTATCCATCGCTCCTCCTGCGCTTTGTGTATTCAATGTGTTCGTGTGAGTTTATGGGTGCATTTTTTTGGCATGTGGTGGGGAGAGTTTTACTGGAGAAAGAAAATAGCATAGATTGAGTGAAATGTGTTTGGGAGGTGTTTCATCACTAAGGACACAAATCCCTCACAAGCAGCAGAACAGTTTCAGAAACAATTGCTCATCAGAGAAACACTTCACATATAAAAGGTTTTTAAATGAAATGGAGCCGTTTTAAAAAAAAAAGTTAGTCCAAACTAGAGGGTGACATCCTGGATTCCTGAAACGATTTAAGAGCCTGTTTAGTTTTCTCATAGTAACAAATGCTAAGTCAGACCGAGCGCCAAATATTGCCGATGCACATTTTTTTCTTTTTTCTAAATATTTTGGTCAGCACGGTGCGCATCGTGTCCTGTTTCTGGAGATCACACTGGGGGGGAAGAGCTGCGGTCAATCCTTCCTTTTTCCTGTCCAGATGGCAGCATCAGTTGACAGCATATACAAGGCCTCTTGTTTTGACATGTCAATCTTTGACGCTCCTTATTGGCAGCAGAAGTGTTCATGTGGGAGAGCTGAGTGGTTGGAGTGGTGCATGCTTGCATTCTTGTGTTTTTAAGTGTATGCAATAACCTTCCTTTAACATCTTTCACAGCAGCAGTTTCAGACGCTCCTCTGGAGGGTTCATTTTGCAAATTTCTGTCTCTGCACACTCTGACACAACCCACACAAAGCCCCTTTTTGTGTTAGACTAGATTCTGGGATAGCTTGGATTTGTGCTCCAGGATCCCACAAGAGAACAGACATTTGATTACTGTACTTGTCAGCCAAAGTGAAGCCCCCCCTCCTTTTCCTTCCCATCCTGCCCAGGGGAGATAACAGAACTCGTCTGTGTCTGCTCCTGCAAAGCGGCAACCAAGTTCTGTTTTTGGCTGCAGTGTGTCAGCTTTTTACTCTTATTCTAGCCTCGGCAGGACATGAAATTGGAGACAAAAGGAGGTGAGTAGTTTCTGATTTAAAAAAAAGGAGAAGGAAAATCAAAATATTGCTACAGAAATCTCTCACATCATAGCATTACATGAGAATGAAAAAGTTCCACTTCATCAAAGCTATAAATAAATATAACTATCTTTGCATTTAAATGTGGTTTTCAACCATGATGGTTATCAACCTTTCACTGGAAACACATGAGCTGATGCTAGATCGTGTCTGATATGAAATAAGTTGTGACATCATCTTCCTCTCCTTTTCATTCAGTGACCTTTGAGTTTATGACATCTAAATGCCACATTTAATGTCAAAACTTTTACTTAATTCAGGTCAAATTCTCATCACAGCCTTTTTTTTCACTCAAAGATTTAATTGCATACCTCTGTATTTGTAAAGGTGTTTGTGAGCTGGCTGCAGTGTGAACATTAGAATTTGTGGCAGATTTTCAGTTCATATCATGCATAGCTGATAACAGAGGAAGCTATATTGCATGCTTGTTTGAAAGGAAGAATCTAAAGAAATGAGAACATTCATGTTTATGGGGGAACTCAAAGGGACAAAAAGGTGGTTAGTGTTACAATGTCACACTTTATTGGCTCTATGGGACATTTTACAGCAGCTTATAGCAAAAAGCAAACCAAAATGTTGAAAACAATGTGTGGCTAATAAAATCAATTTAGAGAAGAAAAAAATAAAAGAAAAGAATTGCATTTAGTGAAGACACTCACTGGTAAGACAAAATGAACGACTCAAGACTTACAGGAGTACGGCACAGCAGCTCCAAGTGCAAACCAATCCATATATTTACAGGCACATTTTAGTTAACTTGATCTCCAGAAGACTCTTATCGTCACATAACATGGCAGTGCAGTTCTACAAAGAGACATCAACACTTCTGCAGGGGAACCTTTAATGTAATTAACTCAAAGACCAACTAAAAGTTTGTTAAAACCATAAAAGTTATGAAGCTTGTGAGGCATAAAAATAGTCCAAGAACATTTTCTGAAGTTATATATTGCCCGTGCTTTTCAGAATGAGATTTAACGCTGAAAAGTAGAAGTGAAAATGGCAGAAAGGTTCAACCCTGCTTACCCCGACGAGCAAGAAGAGACACTATGAAACTCAAACTTACACAACTAAGACAGTAATGAGTGTTAATCGCTGAAATCTAACAGTAATAAATGGTTATTTCACAAGTGTTGGGGGGGAAAAGACACCAAGAAAAAAAAATTGTGAGCGTCAACTGCCTCCTTGACTCAGGAGCTGTCAGTTCATCGACAGAAGACATACTCAGTGTAGCTGGTCCACAGCTTGTCTTCCCCCGGGTCGTTACTGCCGTATGAGCAGGTCCCGGTGGAGTTGCAGGCCACCATGTGGAAACCAGCCTCGGCCAGCCGGTCGAAAGCCTGCTCCAGAAAGTTATACTTTAGGTAATACCTCGAGGTGTATCTGTCAGGTGGCCGGTCCGGGTCGCGGCTCTCATTCAAGGTTTCCCCAAAAACCTCTTTAGCCAGAGAGATCTTGCTGCAGACGGTAATTCTGGCAACCCTGCGGAATTTGGCGTCAGCCTGGATGTCTCTGCCGATGGTGTAGCTGCCTCTGTACCCGACGGTGATGTAGCCCGAGTTGGCGCCAGGAGAGCGCAGGGCTCTGTCCGAGGAGGAGGAGGAGGTCACCGGGCTGCTGAGCTCAGCCTCCTCCGGCTCCACGCTGTCCTCCACGCAGGAGCCGTCTTTGCTGCCCACCGCCAGGCGCCGCGACAGCTCCGGCAGCTGGAAGAAGTCCGCTTCTTTCTGCAGCCGCTTCCTCTCTTTGAAAAACTCTGGCAGGAAAAGCTCCGAGTCTCGTAAATAATCCAAAATGTACCGGAACAGATAGCCGTCCCGGTCGAAGAAAAAGCGGCCTTTGTTGTCTTTAGGCAGGTCGGCAGGGGAGTTTTGGGTGAACTTTGCCCATAACAGCGTGTTGGGCATCGCAGTGAGAGTCTCAAGGCGGGTCACATACACCTGACCACCCACATTGATCTCCACTATATCAGGGAAAGTTGAACTTTGGCTGTCGGTCTGCGCCATCTCTGTCTCTCTCTCTCTCCTCCTAATCCTTCCTAACCCCAGAACAGACGGTTTTTAGGGGAGTATCCTCTCCACAGAAATGTTTATAATGGTCTGGCTGCGTGGGAGGAGAAGGAAAAGGACGGCCAGCAGAGACATTAACTGTTCAGCGGAAAGCTCTGAGAAAACATCGTGCTGCATTCAGGGACTCCCTGTAAGCCTCAGCTTCCCACTTCAAAACCTGTAAATATCTTCATATGTATCATGTGAATCAGCGGTGGAGAGTGGTTCCTTCCTATTATTATGATTTATTTGGTGGTCATTTAGTAACCAGTAAATCAAGTGAATGGCAGTTGTACAATATTTTTTCTCAGAGAGGAGCAGAAATGTTGAGTAGCTACAGCCAACCCTAGACTGGAATTTCTTTAATAGAACTATTTTTCTCCGTTGCTGATTGTTGGGTGAATTAGCCTAATTAATCTTCCACAGTCTATAACCTCTGTGACCTGCTGTAGGTGTTGGTAAAACTTCTGCTGCTTGGAACACACATGTAACATCTTGTAATAATTTATAGAATTTTTTATTAGCTTTGTAAGGTTCAAGTGCAGTGAAAATTGCTGACATCTGTAACTGCCTAATGTCTTAGCAAAATTGTGCTTTTATTCTTGAGACATCACATTTCTTTCCGCTGTTTTGCTGATGGTGGCCAAATATCTCCCCCTTAGGCCTGATCCAGCCGAATTTAATCAGCTGTCTGCATAATGTAAAAGCTGTTTGAGCTTTTTTTTTAATTGACTGATAATAAAAACAGAAATAGTTTTGTTTGGCCATCCCTTTAATACAGCTGCTGACTACACTGTTACGTGCTGGATTCTTTTACCTGCACTTGTGTTGAAAACCTTGATGTCTTCTTTGATAGTGCTGTTAAATTTGACAATTCTGATTTCAATAAAACCCAGTGATCATCTGGTGTCAATTCAACATCAATATAACATCAAAAAGCAACTTTTGATGTCATATTGATGTTGAATTGACATCAGATTCCCACTGGGAAGTCTCTTACCTTACAACCCTGTGAGCCAATTATAGTATGTTGTCTGTACTTTTCTTTCTTCTGGACTGGATTTGTGCAATTCTCTATATTATTGGTAAGATCAGTCCTCTGACTAGCTGCATACTGTCCAGAATGCACCCAGTTTCTACAACAAGAAGACAGGACAATATCACCCCCATACTGGCTTCCCTCTGCTTGCTTCCAGTCACTTACAGCATCGAGTTAAAATTTTATTGTTTGTTCTTTTAAGTGCCTGAATGGTTTCCACGCCCTTACCTTTCGGAGCTTTTAACGGTGCACATCCCAGTCACAGGAACACATTCCTCAAATCGCCTGTTTTCAGTCGTACAGTACCAAGAACCTGTCTGAAGACAAAAGGCAACAAAGCTCTTGATCAATTTGCCCCACCATATAACCTGTGCACAGTCACTTCAGCATTTCAAATCTGATTTAAAAGATACACATACTGTATTTTCACTGGCTTTTTTAATACAAGTGTGGGACTTTTATTTGTTTTTATCTTTTGTCTGTATTTTTAGATGCTATTTTATCTGACTTTTTACTCTCACATTTATTTTAATTTTTTTCGCTTTTATACCATTACATTGCCAATCTGTTCAGCATTTTGTGTTTTTTAAATGTGCTATACAAGTAAACTTGACCTTCATGTCCATGTAGAGAAACAATTGGTTCTGATGCTTGAGTGTTTCTCAGCTCTGGTTCTCAGAACCCACTGTCCTGTATGCTTTACTGTAGATCGACAATGTCAGGCTACTGTCCCGCAGGTCTTAAATGTTTCCCTGCTTTAACCCCTGACTAACATTAATGCATCATTGAGGAGAGCATAAAAAATTGTTGGATCCATTTAATTTGAATCAGGCACTTGACTTCTCTGTTATAGATGTTTAAGTACTGTAACTTAATAACATGATTGCGAAGGACATGATGAGGAAGTTCATTAATCTGAATCAGGTGTGTTAGAATAGGAAAACACCTCCAAAATGGGAAAGTGCCTCAGACTGAGCACTAAGCATATGAACTGGTTTACTTTATCTCTCACCTACTAGCTTCTAGGATAGGCTTCAGCCCCTGAAGTTTTGCATTGCAATAAGTCAGTTTAGAAAATGGATGGATGGATGGATGGATGGATGGAAATACAAGATATAGAAACATGATCATACTTCAATTATTTAGGAATGAAAGTCAGAATGGTTCTCAATCACAAGTCTGAATTTGATCTCAAAGCGCAAGAAAAAGACCAACATTAGCCATGTTGGTCTTTTTCTCGCATAACTGCTTTTTTAAAATTTTATTCCATTAAGGAGGAAAACAACAGTAGGAACAAACAACACCTTTGTCTCTTTGTCCTCCCTGCAGGAGCCCCAAAGGTAGTAGGATAAAATGGTTCAGGGAGTTCAGTAAGGAGTGAGCCTTCCCCAAAACATTATTGTTAAAGATAGCCAAAAGACCCTCCTGCTGGCATCCAGGAATTTTTCCAGCAGCCATCACTGATCGACCCACACATCTCTTGTTGACCAAATTCAATCCACTGTACCAAGCAATAATCCAAAAAGATAAAACTGGATCAATTATGCTCTTTAAATAACAGACAACTAGAGAATTTTATGTTGCTTCTTATAACAGTCAGCAACACTTCAGTTGGGAAAAAATCCCAATGAAGACCTATAACGTTCCTAGCTTAGATGTTATGTCACCTTGTCCAAGTATCTTGGATGAATTTAAATTTTACTGTTTGAACATCAATGGTCATCACATTTGCAAATAAGTTTTTTTCACAGAGTTGTGTATTTCTCAGTTGTGCTGGCTTTTGTTAATATGCCCTGCAAGACTCGGAGTCATCCACAGGATTCCCACATTTAAGCTTAACAGAACAAACAATGAATGAATGTATATACTGTCTTGGTAAGAAATCAATTTCTTGAAAAGATAAAAAGTGTTGCTGGAAGTCTTTGTGTGCACACTCCTGTAAAGAAATAGAAGAAGAGTTATTCAGCACTGATCTGTCTGAACTGTGCAGCTGGACATTTACCATATTATCACTGTAGAACTGATTTGACTGTCAGATGTCCAAACAAGTAAGTATTGATTCACGGAAAAGGTGCAAAACATTGAATGTAAATGTATTTAAAACGGAAATAGATGTGTGTTCAGCCAAAGCTAAAATCCAAACAGATACTAATATGGGTTAAAAACACCGGGATTAAGAAAAATGTTAAAAAAAATTTATGTGATCACAATATTTTGGCGTTAACTTAATCAGCTAAAGAAAAAGCAATGCTCAAAAAACAATATCCTTTTGTTAATTTTGCTTAATTTCATACAAATAATTTCTATTTTTATTGATTTTCTTTAGCAATTTATATGAAAAAAATATATTTTAAAGGAAATCCATCTTTCTGGAATTTATATGGTAAAAGCTGTTAAACAAATCTGCAATGTGATCCGCAATAAACAAAACAAGAAAATAATCAAAGTCAAGCTAGTTACTTTTAATTCTGGTTTCTTCCTGCCTTATCAGGTCAAAAACCAACTGATCTAATACAGCTTCCCCCGCTGAAAACCAAAGTTTTCGTCATGCGATATCATGACAAGATAGTTCAATCTCAAGGTTAGAGTGACACCTAGTGGCGAAGACAAGAAAAAGCAGGAGTGTTTTGTTATTGTAAGCGTGAGTCACATTCAGGCCCATGTTATCCACTTTGAAGACTGCAGGAAATATTTTGCCAGTTCAGACACATTTTGTTTAATGTCAGTATGTTGAGTGGGAGCGAACCCAGGCTGAAACTGCCAAAGGTGGAATGAGGCAGCGTCACAAGCAACAAAATCCCTGTGCATGCCTGACAAGACAGGCAAATAAATAAAAGCACCACAAAATGACTTAAAGAAAAACCAAGATAACAACAGGTTATTTTAAAGCAATTGTAAGGGGGATGTCTTGTAACATATTGACAACACCACCTGGGAGATAAGACCCAAGGAAATAATATAACGTAATCACACAGGCTTGTTCCTGTTGAAAACTCAGAGACATGGTTGAAAGTTAGATATTTTTTCAATACAAAAGGCAATTAGTATTTTTTTCATTTTATATATTAATGTTATGATAAATATCATTTTGGATAAAATCCTTTTGTTTGTTTTTGCAAGAAATAAAGCAATAAAACTGGCACAATCCTTCACCCTCCATACCCCCCCCCCACACACACACTCCCAAGAGTTAGGATCATCATCTAGAATGTCATGATTTCTTTGGTTGGTTGTATGGTTTTGTCCAATATTTATTGTTTTTCCTGTTTCATTTGTCATTTTCCCTTGTGTTGCATTCAGTTTTACTTACCATTCATTAGTTGACCTGGTTTGGTCTGTACATCCACCTCAACTGTTCCAATTAAGTTATTAGTTCCTTCTGTTTTTAATCCCTTGGTTTTGATAGGTTAAAATGTTGAACTTGCACAGTTGTATTTCAAAATATTAAAATTATTCAAGACTTCTAATATGGCTACTCTTCAAGTAGTTTTTTTTTGCCTTTTCTAAGGACCACACATGCACATTTTTATTGGATTTCCATCAAAATCTACTAAAAGTGCAGATTGCTTCACCACATTTGAACCACATATAATTGGTTTTTGGTCCAGAAATGTTCATGGTCAACACTAAAACTTCTAACACACTATTACCACTAGCATTTTTATGTTGATTGGTTATTAAGCTATCAACAAGCCTATTAACAACTTCATAGAGGGTCTGAATACCATACCCATCTCCTCCACAAGAGGGCAACAGTTATTTCAGTGCTGCCTTCCAGTCCCCCGATCACATAGTGATATGAAAAACCTCTTCCAGCCTTTGTAGATAGATCTTTATGAAGAGAAGTGTACTGAAAGTATTGGATTCAGATGATGAAACTGTTAGAGGGGATGTTCCAACAGAAAAGTCCAGTCGTGTGTGCACGATAAACCTCTACCTGTAAACATGAGAAACAATGTGGCTGAAAAGATATTCAGATGTGAAGAGAATGTTCAAGCAGTTTGGTGGTCAATACCAAGTAATCTAAAAATGAATCATCAAGTCAGTGATGGTCAGAATGGCACAGCTGTGTCCAGCCTATATGTTGTGTCTATTTAGTTTTTCTGACATTTGTGTCGTTTCAGAGCGCTTTGACACTACATGTCTCATTCACCCACTGAGCCACAGCCGTCCAGGGTGATTACTTTTGACTGCAGTAGACTTTTACACATTTATGAACATGCTGCAAACACGTTTAGAGATCAGGGGAACCAGGAGTGACCGACGTAGAACCAACATGATAATAACAATGGACCTGTCACTGAAACGGAGGAAGAAACAGCACAGAGGACGTTGAGACTGTGTTTTTAACAAGCTGAGATCCCAGGCTCATTGCTCACTTATGCCCAGCATACTTGTTAACTTCCAGTCTCTGGAAAACAAGATGGATAAACTCAGGGGTTGGGTGAGAAACTAGTAGGACATGATAAACTGTAACATCTCCTGCCTGACTGAAGCATTGCTCACTCACCAGACTGGGTCATAATATCACAGTCAGACAGAGGAATCTGGCAAGTTCAGGCGTGGAGGATTTTATTTTATGGTGAAAACCTGATGTAACCACCAAAACTCATAACGGGAAGTTTGCTTCCCTTAGAAAAGCTGTTTGTCTCAGTTTCCTAATGACTTTACAATGCATCACACTCAGAGCTAATATTAGTCCAATTTAGCAACTGATTGGTCTGCTTGTCTGTAAGCAGTTTTATTTTCTTTATTAGAAAATATATTTAATATTTAAGTCAAACCTTCACTTGGACACATGAACCACACCAAGCAAATCAAAGTAAGGCCAAATTCTGAATAACTTTTGACATTGCTGGATATATGGACGTAGCTACTGGGTAAATATGGCAAAAATTCATGCGTGTGGGGCAGGGCAGTGTGTGTGTGATAGATTTGCATAGCAAAAGGCAAAATGAGCTTCATGTCAAATCATAACAGTTTATTTTTGGATACACTGTTGTCATAATGTTTTTTCTCATAAATACCTGATAAAGCTAAACCGATGAATTATTTTGTTTTTCAGGGGTGAGGGCAACATGCCACTTATTTTTACCGGCAGGATGATTTAGATTTCCATGTTGTCTTCTCTTCATACTACAACCTAGTTAAAGTGACAATAAATAATCATGTGACTTGTACCGTAGGCCTACAGTAAATCGTGTAATGAGACGCACATAGACCTAACTATGAACGTTTTTGTTACTGTGTGTGTCTTGCACATACTGCTGAAATGGCTTATGGAGTCATTTATAGTCGTGCTTTTTGTGACTGAATCTGACTCTGTGTGTGTGTGTGTGTGTGTGTGTGTGTGTGAGAGTCTGTAAGATAGAATGTGTTCTTGTCACCTTTTCTCAGGGTTAAATCTGCACCTTTGTGCTCCTCAATCAGCTCTAATGGATCCTCTGGCTCAGGCTCAACTGAGGCTCTGATTGTGATACAGAAGACTCTTAAATGCATACACACACTCACACACACACAAGACCGGGTGGGGCTGTATCTCATGCGTCGTGATGAGCTAAGAGCTATGACGACCCTTTGAACATTTTCCTCCCGTCTTTGTCCTCTGTTTCTTCTCTTGTGCTTCATCATTTCTGTTCCTAGTTGCTGCTTCTCCTGCTTTTGGGAACACGGTGAGAAATAATAAAAACTCTCCACACATGTTCTCGCAGAAATACAAATATTCCAAAAGCTTGTGGCTGCAAATATAAAACTTTACAAAATTCAAGAAGTGTTTAACCTGAAATGTCCCCTCTGTGACACCCCCACCCCCCACCATATTTGCCATGGGCCGTGTGTGTACTTGTGCTTATGTGAATGGTTCATGGTGGCCCTGTTTCTTCCGTCTTCATTCAGAGGGTGAACAGGTCCTCTGGGGATAATGTGCATTTTTCAATGTGTGTGTATGAGTGTGTGTATACGGCCATTATATTATTCTCTCCACTGACTTTCATGAAAAAAGACAGTCCATCCAACACACCCTCTCTTTCCTGTCTTAAGAAAAGAAATGGGCCAGTCTTTTTTTTTTTCCCATCACTCACTAAATGTGCTTTAAAATTTTACACAGCAAAATGATCCCAAATGCACACATCGAGATGATAAATATATACTGTTGAGCTTTTTAAATTATTTATATGAAAGGAAGCTACAGCAAAGCAGTAAAAGTACGGTAATATTTTACAGTGTGTGAAAGTGTTGGTACAATGAACTGTTTTTCTTCTCATTTTTACTCTTTACACATGAACCATCATGAGCTGGAAGAATCTGGATTTAGACTGTCTATTGGAGCAAAGGGCTCGTCACCACTAATATGCAGTCTCCCAGAATGTGAGTAAGTGGCATCTCTAATTCCCCAGCAGCCAAGCATATTTGTGGGTCTGATTGATTAAGAACTTGGTGGGTTTGCAGATCTGCAGAGCTTGTCTCATTCCTGCAGTGAGCTCCAGACGATGTACCTGCAGCTGACCCGAGTGGGACAAAGCTGCCTCTATAATTAGGTTCTCCTGGCTGATTTGATTACAGAAGCCTCAACATTCATTTTGCTATAGATGCTCCTCAGCTGCTTGGAGGAACTGATGGAGGAGATGGAGAGATATATGGGAAACAATTAGACATGACATTATCGCACATACATGTCTGTGTGCATACAAATTTTTGCTTTTCATGCTTACAAAAATGTTGATGTTTGTATTGACACAAACAAAAATGATTTTTATATGAATATACTGCACACTATATTAATTCCCTTCTCAAACTGACATCATCTGCCTCGCCGCCCACACTCTTTACATTTTTCAATTACTTGACATGCAATTAAATTACTGGAGACATTACTTAAGAAAGGACATAAATAGCAGCCTGCCAACATGATGGTGGTGCATCAGCCTTAGGTATGACTTGTCTTGTGTCAGATTATCTGGAGAAGAGCTGCAGAGACGAAGGCCAGCTCTTTTATTTTTTTCTGTCTTTTTTCTTTCTTATTTTGGACTCAGTAACAAACACAAAACCTCAACTCATCAAATTGCTGTGCATGTGGTGATCTCACTTGTATGTTGTACTTCCTCATGCAAAAAGACAAAATACACCCTTCAAAATATACACAATCTTGTGGTTCGTTAAAAAGAAGTGGGAAATAACAATGCACTGTTACTATTTTATAAAGTTGCCAGACTTATATTCCTAAACCTAAGTTATTCGTTTTGAGCATTACAGTTTTCAAAGGATTTGCATGATTTAATGAGTATAAACCTTTGAGTGACCCTTTAAATTGTACATATTTTTTTGAGCTTACATGTTGACTCGAGTTAATTTGGCAAATGCATTGAAGAAAACATTTCTCAGTGGAAATCTAGGCCTGCTTCAAGATTTCTTGATTACACAAATCATATCCCCCTGTAAGTTTGATACCTGGATGTCCAGCTTGCCGTGAGTCTTCTGTCAAACTGCACGGCACATTAGATGTCTATCTGAATGTGCCGTCTGCTCTCCGTAATCTCATCTCCTTATGACCACAGTGAAGGAAAGAGGGACCTTGATTCCAAGAATTCCCTTTTATCTCTTTAGGTCGGTCTGGGAAAATAAGGCAGGGGAGAAATTAGACGAGACAGCGCAATCAGATAAAATGCAGTGAGGCAAATATAGTTCCTTTTCATAATTTAAACATCCTGTTGGCCTCTTTAACCTTTTTAAAAAGAAATTCTACCTATCTTCAGGCTTATTCAACAAGAAAAAAATTTGTAAGGATTCCTTTACTAAGTGTTTTGTCCCCATTACGAGAGCAAAGTCACATTTAAATTACCACTGGCAAAATAAACACTGAATAGTGACAAATACTAGATTGTTAAACTGTAATGTAAAGCGTCTTAAGTCCCTGCAAACACATCATAGGACATTCTTATTATAGCTTGTGGTTATAAATGAATATGTTTTTGTTTGCATCCAAATTCTGCCAACAAGAGTCCTTTGTACAAACTTCCTCTCTCCTCCCGTAAAGCCTCAAATAAATGGATTGACTTTTGTACAAACGACAGTTTTGTTTCATAATTGTTAATTATCATGAGTGCTCCCAGAGTCACATTCTATGAATGGCGATGGGACTCCTCCTCCACCCTCTCTTCTTTTTATGGGATTGATCTGAGTTCTCAAGGACGTCAAGGAGGTCGGGCGATGATGGAGGAAGGAGGTGCAGACGTTGGGTGGGGCACTTGCGTCATCCCTGCGCATTGGGGCTGCCAGATTGCACTGCATTGGGTAGCAGTGAGATGGACAGCCCATTTTACCCCCACCCTATTGTCCATTTTCCCTGCTTGATCATCAGCAGCCCCACCCACCCTCGCCTGACTCCACCCCGAGCCCCACACTGGAGAGAGTACAGCACTTAAAGTAACTAAGCAGAGAAGAGAGCTATTTTAAGATGCTGTCTTTCAATGTGGACAAAGAGGGGGGACAAAGATGCAAGCCAAGCGATTGTAATTTCAGTCACGTTATCCAACGTGTTCTCGTTCTTTGTCCATCCAGCTAGACGAAGGGATTCACAGATGAGGAAATGCTTGGACCTGCAAATTCAGCTTCATCTTTTTATAATGGACAACAAAATCTAACAAAACACAAGAAGCTCACAGTGTTGAAATTCGGTGTTTCACTCCAGCTTTAAGCTTCGAATCACACACAGAGAAACTAGGTGTTGACAACTAAGACAGCCTTATTAATCCCATGAAGCAGAAATCCTCCCGAAAGACTTAAGAATGCATCTTAAGGATCCGAAAATGTGTATAAGGAATACAAAACATTATTTCTGCAACATTTCTTGATAACTGTCTGGGTTTTGGGTTATCATTATTATCTACTTTCTTTTAGTTTCATGCAGTGCTAGTTAAATATATTTCTGCAGCACTCTGAAATGTTAAATATTTTACAGACTGTAAAGAAAAAGTTTCAGTAGCTCCAACATAAAAGAAGTCAGCAGATGATTTTTTCTAACCTGTTAAGACTGAACCATCATATCAGCCCCAAACCTGTTTTATACTGTATCAACTGTCAACATATGGCCATTGACATAAAGATTTTGTTGAACAATAACAAAACTCATGTGTTTTTAGAAATCCTCATGTTTTGGAATCTGACAACTTGTTAAGATTTAGGGTATTTTTGAAGCATGACATAGGGCTCAACAGGTTAAGAAACCATCTGTTTTGAAGTCTGAAACTATATGGTAAATCTACAATGCAAGACTTTTCCCCCTCAAAGTCCAGCATGCTCTCAAGATCTGGTGATAACAAAACACATCTGATTTGTTTAGTTTGGTTTACATAGACAGAAATATAAACTTAAAACAAGAAAAGGGAAAGGAAAAAAAACAGTTATATCCTTTTAAAAAGCAGGATTTACATGTTGTCATGAATTATTTTTGCTTTTATTGTTTAACTTTATAGTGACATCAAAAATAAATTAACATTTAGACAGTATCCTTTCTGCCTCCTTATATTAATAATTTCCACCAGCATTAATTACTTGCTAGCTTTTTGTGTATATATATATATATATATATATA
>JAVQJG010107961.1:0-12086 GCA_036024015.1 Craterocephalus amniculus | reverse complement strand
TCATGACCACTAAACCAGTGGTTGCGACCAGCGTCTATAGCGACCCTAGTGGTAGTGACCAGTGGTCCGTGCCAGACCACGGAATTGGCTAAAACCCCTGCTGCTTTTCTCTTTAAACTTAGACATTTTTCTCATAGAATTACGACTTTATTCTCATAAAAATTACGACTTTATTCTCGTAAGATTACAACTTTATTCTCATAAACAATTACGTATTTATTCTCATAAAATCACGAGTTTATTCTCGTAGAATTACGACTTTATTCTCGAAGCTTGTGAAAAAAATATTTTTCTTAATGTGGCCCTAATACTCCGTCGTAACTTTGAAAGGCGAGACAGAACTAAAATTTAGATGAGCCAAATCACCCCGCCCCCTTTTTTTCTGTTATTCGATTTTATCTTTTCTTGTGAACGATGAATCCTTAGTTGCTTAATACATTAGATATTGGTATTTGATAAAGGTACTTATTCATTTTATTAATTACCATATTCTGTTTGAAGGAAGAATTACACAGAGTAAAATCATATTCTTATTGAACCAATCTAAAATGCAGTAATTGGTTAGAATACTATTCTTAATACCTCCATTAGGCTGATTTATATCCTGATGAAATCATTATTATGGTTTTAAGAGTTTGTATTTTATTTTATTTTCGTGCCGGGTTGACTTTTTTTATCCAAAGAAAATTTGTAAAGAATGGAAAACCGAAATTTTTCGCCACTAGGTGGTGTACTGAAGAGCTGTCTCTGAAACCAAAATAAAGCCTGTGCGTCTCTCTACCTCTACCCCATTGGGAAACCACGCCCCTCTTTAAAAAAAGGAAACACTCTTTGCCACATACAGTTTTCGTTATTTTAAAATTTTAAACAGAGAGCATTTTTAAAATTATGTAGGCCATTAACATGACATTATTGAACTTGTATTTTCTAAAACTAATGCAAATATGACTAGTTCAAGATGGGTTCTGCTTGTGCAATACAACATGAGTTTATTCTAATTATTCATCGTTGTGATCCAAAAACATACAGATTTTAATGTAAGCTATTTTTATTTTGATGCAACTTCTTAGAGCAGTGGCAGCAGCCTGTCTGCAGATGCAAGTTGGAGCGAGTGGCTACTATCTCGGGGTAGAGGAAAAAAGAGACAAGGTGGAATCCGCTCCGCGAATCATGTACCAGAAGAAGAGCAAGCTCAGAGTCAAACTGGAGTCCTTTTCGGTCTCGCAGCTCTCACCACCTTGGGAATGCCAGACCATTATTTATTCATGTTTTATCCCTTTCCTTGTCAGACAACTTTTTTAGGTTGACCGTGGTTTTCCTGGAGGTACAGTAATATTGGCTCCTTGTCATGTTTGGTTGGATGCTTCCCACAACTACCAGCGTGAGTCTCTGCCATCTTGAGTGCTCGCACTGTGTTGTAACTCCGCCCTGTGGCGGCTGTTTATAAGGACGGGGGTGCATGTGTGCATGGTCATACATGGACGTACATGGACATACATGGATGTACATGGACACGCGGCTGGCCCGGCTAGTAAACACAGAGCTGGAGATCAACACACAGAGGCGCTGTTTGAGGTCATGCTGTACTCCACAACCAGTTCTTCACAAAGAGACTTTTCAATTCCTTCAGTGTGAAAACAATGAATTTTCCCTTTTAGGTCCTTTAACAAACAAATAAATACATTCTTAACATGTTTATTGGGGTATTTGAATTGACCCAGATGGTTACTGTGAATATAAAATGTATAGATTTTCCTCTGATCTAATAGATTAACACATACCTTGCTGCATTTCTGATTAAATATTTAGAATAATTGATATTTCTTACTGATTATTATAGTAAAAGTACATTATGGTAATGGTAGCCCATAACACACAGGCTTGATGTGCTCAAAAGAATATTAGGCTTATGCCTTTCCAATAGAGAAGAAATTGAGAAGAAATCCTGTTGCTTATAACTGGATACTTGACTTCCCCACAACTAGAAATGAGCAACATTTTTCATGTCATCTCTTCAATGCTAAGCCCCCATGGCACCGGGCATATTTACCATGGTGTAGTGCCTCTTCTTCTTTTTTAGAACAGTCTGAGGATCAGGGTTTTAGATTCCTGCAGGTTTTGGTTTTGGAATTTGGTCCCATTATTGCTTGATATAGGTTCCCAGCTGCTGAAGAGTTTGTGGCCATCTTTGATGTATTTTTCAATAAATGATGGACAAAATCTTCTCAGTCTCCGTAGGTAGACCAATTCAGCACCCAGACTTATAATAGTTGCTGTATGTGGTTTTGTGTCTTGCTGAAACAGACATCATCTGGATGAGAGCAGATGTTCTAAGATTTTTATATACTTTTCCGTATAGATACTTCATACCATAATTACTTCCAAAATGTGCAAGTTGCTCTCACTGTTTGTTTTTTAACTCAAAACTGAGAACACTCTTGACTCACTGGACACAACAATGCTTCAAGACCATTTTCAACTATGGCCTCTGTTTTACAAAATAGAGCTTTAGATGGCATCAGATGGCATGGATTGTGTTGGACGAATTCCTGGAATAATTTAATAACGTTAGTGCCACAATCGTTCTTATAAGTGATGCAGTGTCGTGTGATAAGTGATGCATGGCCTGAAGACCACAGACATCCAATAAAGGTTTTCAATCTTGTCCCTTACATACAGAGATGCCTCAACTTCCTCTGATTATTTGATGATGGTATGCACTGTTGACTATTGATGATAAGAGTTACGAAAAATTTGTAAATTGAGGTTGATTAACTCTGTTTTTGAAGGATTCCACTACCCTTTTATAGCTAATAATGTAACAGACCTGATATGGTTTTATTACATAGTTACTAGCTAGATGTTTGCCCAACTAAATCTGACTAAACCTGAGCAAGCATCACATTCGACAGTAAACATTTTTTGCATAAAATTGTGCAGAAATGTCTTATTTGTTATGTTTTGTATATTCTGTAGTGAAAAAGATATTAACTCATGTGATTTGAAGGGTGTTTTTTTCATTTCTAATCAAATGCAAAAACTGTCCCAACATCTCTGGAATTTGGGTTGCAAATTCAAGCTTTGGGAAAATCATTTATCTGACTACATCTGCCACAGCAATGGTTGCTCATGTTTCATTGAGCTTTTTTCTAGACTCACACTGTTTTCCATTAGCTTACATCTTACATGACATAATTGTTGTCATTAAAGAAATGTTGCTCCATCCTCAACACCCCACTGCAATTTTACAGAAGTAGGAGGGGATATTCATTATGTCTCCAGGACCACATTCTGAACATGCTTTGTTAGAGAAAAGGATATGCAGGTAAAGAGAAGATTTATCGGGGATTAACAATTTCAGGGCTAATCCAAGTGGTGCAGGTAACAGGATGGGAGTATTGACTTTGTGTCAAGCTGAAAATCACTTAGAATTACACAACTGAAATCTCAAGGGCTTCAAAGAGATAAGATAAGGGCTCTTTTGTCTGTGTGCCATACATAAGAATGAATTTCACAGTTTTACAGCCGTATATTACAACATGAAAAATCAATAGAACTTCAGCCACACTAATTGCCCTCTGTATGTGACTGCGACTGCTCAGCCTAACTGTATTTTCAATAGCAGAATACTTGAACCGAAAGGTCTGCTGCTAACTTTTAGCATGTATGATCAGCATCACTGTTTACAGTTAGTATGTTATTTCGGTTTAGAACATGTGCAAACTAATCTATGCGGAATGAGAAGCAGAAATTCATTTTAACAGCAAAACAACGTGTAGAAAAGAATAAGCGGAGGATAAATTGGGAAACGGAAAACGAGCTGACACAAGTAAGAGAAAAAAGTGGAAACAAACATGCTGGTAATAAAAGAGTTATTACCTCACATTAATTTGTCTCCCTCCAAACAACCCGTGACATGTAAGGATCAATAATCCCGCCCTTTTAACTGTTTTCAGGATTATTTGTGTTTAATCACGTTCACACACACACACACACACACACACACACACACACACACACACGCACACACACACACACACACACATATTCACACTAACAACACATACATACAAGCACAGACAAATAAACACTGTGTGACACCTCTGAACTCTCTGTGAGAGTAAATTTGTTATTTCCTTTGGGGTAAAACTCCACGATAAAATAAAGTGTTTACAAGTGTATGCGCTCTTTGGCAATGTGCATTTTGTGTGCACTTGACTGTGTGTCTGCGCACACTTCCACATATATTTGCATTGCTGTAGGTCTTGGGGCAGGAAAACCACAGGTCTTGACCCTGTCAATGTGTGGGTGTAGGAAAAAGCAAGGAGCAAGGAGCTGGATACACAGAAAATCAGAAGGCTTGCAAGAAACCCCTGGGCTTTTTTACAGTCAGATAGAGAACAGCCAAAAGGCTTGACAAAATATGACACAAATACACAATACCATATACATGAGATAAGACAGGAAGAGCAGAGAAGTGTTCATTGTAATTATTATTATCATCATATTATCATGTGAAACAATCAGACACAAAGACCACCAGAAATCTGAAAATTATGGGAGATGAGTATATAACATGCTATACATCTCTCGACGATCCTTTAAGTTAGACTGGCCTCATTCTGTCTGCGAATGTGTGCACATGAGCAATTGTGCAGAGATGGTCACTGCATGTAGCAACTAATGAATTAAACAAGGCCTGCTTAGGGTGTTTAAAAGAGAGGTGCTAAGTCTTTGAAGTATGCATTTTGACTGATATTTACTATGTTTTTGCATATGATTTGTTTTCTGTATGTGAGTAAAATGATTGTGCTTGGGAAAATCCAGCTGTTTTCCATCACCAAACATCTGAAATTTAGATTCGGATTTCTGATGTAGAGTCCTCTGAGGGGCCTATTTAGCAATAAATTGGAGCTATTCGAATAACAGTGATTTTAAGTGAAAGTGAAATAGAATCTTTGCTCAATAGCTTGATGTGCAATATTGTGGACTGTTAAGTTCATCATCCACCACCTCAGATTTAAAATGCAAAAGCAAAGCACCAAAAGTGAAGAAAATGCAATGTTATACTGTGCTTGCAAAGATTTTTATAGTTCATTTCAACTAATTCATCCACTCGTGTAAAGATAATTCATCTATCCTCTATGACAATCTTTAACAACAATACATTTGTCAGGTCTCCAGCGTTTTGATTTTGTGTTCCTTTATTTTGAAATTTCTGTCTTTCCTGTTTTACTTTGTAGTTCTAATTCTTGTCTCTTCCCAGGTGTCTTTGCTTCCCTTCCCTCATGTATTTCCTCCCTTGGCTGATTGCCTGCACCGCCCTAATGTGTTTCACCTATGTCTGATTGTCTCCCCTTCCTCTGTGTAGCCTTTATTAGCAGTGTGTTTCCCCGTGTTCAGTGCCAGATAGTGTTGTTATCTATCCCAAGCGTTCCAGCGATTTCATAGATTCCTTGTGTATGACCCTTTTAACTGCTTCTCCGGTTCCTGAGTTTTTTCCTAGTCTTTGTTTGGTACTTAAGCTGTTTTCTAGGTCTGACTACCTGTTGCCAACCGTTTTTCTGTATTAAAGATCTGCCTTATCGCCAATCTGAGTCCTGCGTTTGAGTCCTCCCTCTGAGCCATTCCTGACAACATATTAGAGGTTCAGTTGTCCTACCATGGATTTTATTTACGCAGACACATTGATAGAGGGATCATTTTAATCATGCCATTTTAACTAATGCCTTCAGTTGTAAACGGATATTAAATTTTCAACTTTGTTTCATCAAAGCTCAAACCAAAGACAAATAAAGCTCAAACCAAAGACAAATAACTACTATCACCAGACTGTATGCCAGCATTTACAAGGTCCCCATTCATCAGTTAGCCTTAACATTATCAACCAAATAATTACAAATGGTTTTTAAAAACTGAAAGTGTACAAACGGTTTGTCTTTTCCATGGTTCCGCTGTTGTGTTTTCAAGTTATGAAATGAAAATTTTAAATGTTTTATGTCTTGCATGGTCAGTGCCTTATCATATGCATTATATGCAAAAGATAAGCTGTTAGTTAAGGTTAAAGTACTCTGCTTAGCCAGGTGCTATGATATGAATTGTGTGCCAAAAAAGCGTCAGGCTTCAAAATGAGATGCAAAGGGTCTTTACAGGCGAAAGCAGAGAGCAGAGCAGAAAGTGAACATTTATTGAGCGTAATTTCCATGCACAGGTGTCTTTGAATGTAGCAACTGTATATAAATTCACAGTTGCAGATGCATTGAAGCAATTCTCTCTCGCCTGACCCTGCAAGCTTGTTGAGCTGTGTGATGTGAATGTGTTATGACACTCTCTGCAGGCATGCAAAATTAAACAGGGGCTCCCACAGGAGGAAGCATACATACTTTAGCTGTGATTTCCATTGCTTTATATATGCCAAGAGGCGGAGAGTTGCAGCTTGAGACACTTATTCACAACCACGTACAAAGACATTTACAGAGTGTTGTACCATGAAAATAGAGTTTCCAAGATGTATTCTTGCCTCATATCGATCAAATCTATTAAGGCATTCTTTAAAACTAACTTACTTTCATCTACTTCTCTTTTTTCAGTTCATTGTTTTCTGACATTTTTTGTCTATTGGTCATCCACTTATGTGTTGTTATTACTGTTTCCATAATTTCTCTTCTGGCGGTTATTGCACACAGTGAAATTAAGAACAAACATCCATATGTATGCATTCAATTACAAATATTCCTTAAATGCACAGATTATCCATTTACCTGCATTTATTGAAATATTTCGAAATTAACATTTTAAGCATGGGAAATAGTGTTATTGTGACAATGGAGATTATAATAAGGCTGTGGTGGACCAGCAGGACACAGGTGATGTGGCCCCGGCTTGCCTGGATCTGGGCGGCTCCTGTGGTAGTGCCTGCTTTGGTCAGTGGTGGGTAGGCCCACGGTGTGGATTTGATGGATTCCCAAGGTATCATTTCCTCAGAGCAGCATCAAGCTAGATTTTTCATTCATTCATTCATTCATTCATTCATTCATTCATTCATTCATTCATTCATTCATTCATATTACATTGAGTTAAGAGGCAGAAATTAGAGACTTTGGGAAGTAAATGTGGCTGCCACCTGATTGTCTACACCTGTTCAGCAGCTTAAGTCCCAGGTCTCTTCCATTCCAGTGTGGAATCTCACCTCAGTTTGCAGAAACTGCTGCTCTTTAGCTTGCACTCTTCAGTGCAACAAACACCACCATCAGCAACTCTTCCCCCAGGCTGCTGGGCCTCCCACACCTTCTCCAGGTACACCCCTGTGGCCACACACCTCCGGATATCCAGTGTGTCTCCTTGAGTCCTACAGTGGTGATCCTTAGCTCTCTCCTATCTCCGCATTCATCTCTCGCTTATCAGGACGGGCGCTACAGTGGAATCAGGGAGGTGAGCCCCTGTCCTCCTATGCCCAGTTCGTTACCCTATTTAGCACAGTATTTGATCATCCTCCACAGGTAAACAAGGGAGGAGAGAGATTTCTGCAGCTCCAGCAGGCAGACCGATCAGCAGCTGATTACACCCTAGACTTTCGAAGTTTTGCAACGGCCAGCAAATGGAATGAACCTGCCCTCCTTGCTGTTTTCCGTCGAGGTTTGAGAGCCGATCTCCAGGCGGAATTGGCATGTTGTGAGGACAGTTCTTCTTTAGATCCATTAATGCACATGGCAATCAGTCTGGACGGATTGTTACGAGAGGGGATGTCTCGTGCCTGACTGTCTTGCCCTCGGAGTGAAGAACCGAGCCAGGAAACAATGCAGCTGGATGCTGCTACATTATCAGAAGATACATGCCGCAACAGAATTGAGCGAGGTTCGGGCTTATATTGTGGGGATAAAGATCATCACATCAATAACTTTCCTTAACATCCACCACAACACCGCCAATCCCGCCGGCGTAGAGAGACCCACTCCTCCTCTGCTTGCTCACTACAGTGAGTCCTTCAGACCTCCACCCACATGCAGACCCTATCCTTACAATCGCTGTTAATATTGCGTGCAGGTTTTGTCATCATCTCTCTGCCAGCTTTGATTTATTCTGGAGCCGCCAGAGACTTTATCTCATTCGAACTGGTGAAAGAGCAGCAAGTGAAGACCACCCCTTTGGCATTCCCCCTTGCAATTCAAGGCATTGATAGCAGAGGGATAGAGTAGGACAAGATTACTCATCAGACCCTCCCATCCAACTTACCATCGATCCTAACCACACTGAGACCGCCACCTTCTTTGACCTCACAAAGTCACTACAACCTCTTATCCTTGTACTTCCCTGGCTCCAAACACATAGTCCCTTGATATGTGCCTGGTCACCCCAATGTCTTGAGCACAGTGGCGCCCTCTCCTGTTCAGCAACCACCGTCGAAAGCCCAGATGTAGCCTCTACAGTACAGATTCTGGCAGAGTACAATGATCCACAGTTGGTGTTCAGTAAGCAAGGAGCCACATGTCTTCCCCCACATTGCCCATGGGACTGCGGCATTGACCTCCTGCCAGTATCCTCATCACCTCGAATGCGGGTGTACCCTCTCTGGCTTCCTCTAGTTTCTTCTTTGTGAAGAAAAAGGAGGGTGGATTGAGGCCATGCATTGACTATCAGGGTTTGAACACCATCACTGTGAAGTACAGATACCCACTCCCACTGGTGCCATAGAACAGCTTTGTGAGGCCAAATACGTCACCAAGCTGGATCCACGCAGTGCTTACAACCCGGTGTTCATCAGAAACGGCCTTCAGCTGACCCCCTCTCAGCGTTACTGCGAGGTTAGCCACAAGGCTGCCCTGGACACCTGAGGCTCAGAAAGACTTTGATACACTGAAGGCTAAATTCACCACGGCACCACTGCTGCAGCTCCATGATCCCAAACGATCCTTTATGGTGGGGGTTGATGCCTTATACACTACCATTTCGTCTCAAAGGTCAGGTGAGCCAGCTAAACTCCATCCATGTGCTTCTTTTCCAAGAAATTTACACAGGCGGAGATGAACTATGATGTGGGCAACAAGGAGCTGCTGGCAGTGAAGTTGGCACTATAGGAATAGAGACATTGACTAGAGGGTGCCATCTACCCATTTACTGTGCTAACAGACCATCATAACTTGGAGTACATCCGGGAAGCCGAGCGGATGAGTACTCGGCAGGATTTTGTCATTCCTTAGAAAAGGGATGAGAAACTGTAAAGCAGATGCTCTTTCCTATCTACACGTCCAAGATGCGCACCCACCGGAACGTACTTCTATCATTCCTCCAAGCATGGATCAAGAAATACAGGTCACTCTCAAGAACGAACCTGCACCAGCCTCCTGCTCAGATGGAAGACAGTTCGTTCCTGCAACACTGCGGGAAAGATTGATAAGGTGGGCTCGCACATCCCTGGTTTCTGGAGATTCAGGGGTTCACTGTACCATCCTTATTCTGCAAAGCCAATACTGGTGGCCCCACCTGGTCTAGGACGTCCAAAGGTATGTGATGTCATGTTCACTCTGTGCCATAACCAAGTCCACTCGACAGCCACCTGCGGGGAAGTTGCTCCCCCTGCCGACACTGGTCTCATTTGGCTGTGGACTTTATCACAGACCTTCCACCCTCACAGGGGTACACAGTCATCTTGGTGGTTGTTGATCTGTTCAGTAAATCATGCAAGTTTATTCCCTTTGTTGCCCTTCCTACAGCTCTACAAGTCCCTAATGCACTCTTCCAGTCTGTCGTCTGGGTGTATGGCCTACCTGAAGTCATTGTGTCAGACAGGGGTCCTCAGTTTATCTTAAAGGTATGAAAGGCCTTCCTTAAGAAGTTTGAGGTGAAGGCCAGTCTTACATCCGACTACCATCCTGAGGCTAATGGGCAGGCAGAGCGCACAATCCAGGAACTAGGAAGGTTTCTACGGACACATTGCCATAACCATCAGCAGGACTGGGCAGAATATCTACCTTGGGCTGAGTATGCACAGAATTCACTTCGTAATGCTTCCAGCAAGCTCTCTCCGTTCTAGTGTGTTCTTGGATACCAGCCTTCTCTCGGCCCTTTGGGAGGCCACATCCACTTAAGTGCAGGCAGTTGACGAGTGGTTTAAAAAAGTGGAACATGTCTGGACTGAGACAAACGTCCATATTGGCAGAGCCGTCAGAATGCAGAAAATTGCTGCGGATTGCTGCCATTGTGACAAACTGCTGCTCTTTGGCATGCACGCTTAAGTGTTTGGCTTTCTTAAATAATACTGTCACTACTCGCACCTGCATCCTCCCTTGCATGATCTTTTACATGACACTGCAGATCCTGAAACATTAGAAATGATCTGATTTCTTGTATGAGCTGTCTTCTGTAGTAAAGCACTGAGGCGGGATACTAGGGCCATGGAAGAGCCTCGACAAATGCTCACCATGTATATTTGAGCTTTTCATCTCTTGGATCAGATGTTTCTTTTGATCACGTTTTCACATCAATAACGATGAGATAATTCTTCACTATTCGCCATTTCAATCTATCAATGAGATCTAGTGAGGATTTGCAGATCAGATGTAAGAAAACACAGACATCTTACTTCGTGCGTGACATATTAACAAAACATCAACAGCAGACAGAGAAAGTAATCAAGATTTTTCAAATTTTTAACTGATTTAGGTGATTAGTTTATTTAGAACATATCTTCATATTTTTCATACTTCATATTTTTGCCTTATAATCACATATTTCTGTTGTTCAGTGTTAAATGATCAGTGTTGTACAGCTGCACTCCTGCTAATGGTTGCAAAAAAATGTTAGTGGTAAAATCAAGCAAATAAATATCTATCCTTCATTGGTGTCAGTTCCTAAAATTTTCCCTTATCAGATCTTTTTTGTCCACTTATTTTTGCCCGAATTCCTTCCAAACCAAGAAGCCACAGCTTCCTGAGATATATTGTACCCCCAACTCTTGTTCTCTTGTTTCCACTTTGCCAGAATGCCATAAAGTTCTTCAGCTTGCTCATCTTGTTTCTCCTTCCTACATTTTAGATTTAGTCATCCATGAATTACTTCATATCATCATGGTTTGGTCTTCGCTGATGAAGGACCTTTGACATGAGGTGCCATACAGTGACAGGACAATAACCTAGTTGCATTTAATGTAGATGACGCGAAGATGATTAGTGAGTATCTGTGCCTGGAGCCTACATATGGTTGCTGAATTTGTGAGTCAGATGAAAGGGTTAAAGCAGAGGAATGGCATGCCTGTCATAAAAGGAAGTGGGATTTTAATTTTGCAACTTACTGCATAATTTGGAAGGGTATATCCTTGAAGGATGGCAAGTACAGAGTGAGGTAGGGTCATGTCTGAAAGCATGAGAATAATTTCTATTGACAGCCTGAAATGTAAAGTAAGTTGACAGCAGTTAGGTCACACAATCTCTGGTAGGTGACTATAAAGGAAGGCCTAGCAATATAGTAATGATGATTAATTTCACAGGTTTAAATAAATATAACAGTTGTCTGCAACATTATTCACACCTGTCCATTAAAAAAAGGAAAATTCTGAAGTAATTCACTGCAGTTGGTGACTGAAAAATTTATGAGAAATATACATTTTTCGAAATTCAATTGTTAAATAAGACATTGTTTTTGTTAATTTAATCAAGTTGAAAAGAAAAAAAAAAACCAAACCAACAATAAGGCCCTAGACCAATGACAGTCCTTTGCTGATGAGCAGTGGGCCAAAATACCTACCACCAAGTGTACAAGTCTGATGGAGAGTTACAGAAAACAGCTGAATGCATTGATTGCCTCTAGGGATTGTCTAACAAAATATTAGCTCATGAGTGTCATAACATCAATTGCTTGTATTTTTTGCTTGTTTTTCTAAAAATATTTCTATTGATCCACAATTCTTAATTGCCATGATTTTCATACATTTTTTTGTTTATTTTGGCAGTTTCTGCTCATTTCAGTGACAGCTGATTTTTCCCTTCTTTAATGGAAGGGTTTGCAGGCAACTGTATATATAATTGGTCCTTCATGCAGAGAGGACTTAATTAATATTTGCCAAATTATATAAATTTACAAATTATATAACT
>JAVQJG010107948.1:0-14799 GCA_036024015.1 Craterocephalus amniculus | reverse complement strand
CCGCCATTCCGGCCACTGCTCCGGTCGAGTAAAATCCAGTTTCTCGGGAGGGTTAAACTTCGCCATGGTTCACTTCCGAGTCGCTTTACTTCTGACACCATGTGTTATCTCCGAAGAATAACGGGAGGCTTGCTTTGGGCTAATACTCTTTATTTTCCTCTGCCAGCATTCAACACAGTGCAATACCGCTTTGCTAGAAAACCCCCGGAACTCATTTCTTCCACCCATGCACTCAGATCAATGCGCACATACACAGAACCGTCTCCTGGATACCACACTCCTGTGACAGTTGTTACTGCTTTAGCTTCAGTCAGCAGGAATCTCAGACTCTTCAGCCTGGAACGATATGACAGCAGAGCTGCTATGATGCTGGGAATAATGGTGGAATTTGTGTGCAAGTTTTGCCAAATCAGCTCTCCTCTGTCTATAAACATGTAAAACCAGCCGATCTTCAGGATAATAAAAAATTAGGAGGAAGTTCTCTTGGTTCTGTCTGACAGATACGGCGCGTTTTAGAAGATTCATATTTTTCTTAATCTTATTTCATTCCTTAAATGGAGTGACAAAGCATTTTCTTTTTTTTTAAATGACAAAATCTTCTACTGATCCTGAACTAGTCAGTGCTCTCATTTTTCTCTGCAGCGTTTATTTATGGTGCGTTATTTCCACGTTTCTTTTAATTAGATCTTCGGCAGAAATTCCTTCTTTCTTTCTCTCCTCCACTCCGAGGAGAAACAAGAGCGACTTCCGCATGACTTCTGAAGGAAAGCTCTGTGTGTATACATGTTCAAATGAGGGCGATGCTGCATGCAAATAACCATGGTTGGCACGAGCACGGCGATTTAGAACAGGTGGGATTTATCACCAGAAAGTACATACAGCTGTGGTACACATGTTTGATAAATCCAAATTTTTTTGTACTTAGGCACATTCTTAATTTTAGTCCTACACACAAATATAGAACCTTTTCTATGCATGGTTGATAAACGCGGCCCCAGGTCTGATGTGGTCTAGGTGCAGGAAAATAAATAGAAATGAGCCTAATTTGCATTTTCACAAATAGAATAAAGGTTTCACAAATCACAAACTGTGTTTTTGTTAATCTACATCCTGATTAGAACATTTGAGTCCAGCTTTGGATAGGTTAAGCATTGTAGTTTTTTAACAGGACCATGTATAAAACTTGTAAGTCTCAAAGATTTAGTGGAATTGCCCTTTATGCATTTGGCAAATCGGAAGCTAACTTCAGCCTTGTAATGTTGATGAGGCTCTACTGCGTTTAAACCAGCGGAGTCCAACTCAAACCTGCGCTGGGTAAAAATGTCAAACTTGGAAAAAGTTACGGGCCAACATTGATTTTTTTCTTTTTTTAAAATTCCTTCAGATTAAACAATGAAGGTTTTCATGTGGCGAAGCTTTGCTTTAACATTGAACAATGACGCAAAGCTAAAAACTGAACTACAGATAACTTAATGCACACATGCAAAATCTAATTTATGTTTAAAAAAAACACAAATTAATGGCATTTATATCTCAAATAGAACTTACATAAAAACTGTACGCCTCTCTTCTCTTGAAGGCTCCTGATTTGAATTTCAACGATAAATTTTTCCACAGGCTAATAATAAATCTAAAAATGAAATAATCAAACAATTAATGAGTAATAGCATCCTTGAATGAATGTGTAACAATTAGCGCAGAAAATGTCAATTATGGCTTATTTACTCTGATGTGTCCAACCAGACGCCTGCATCTGACCCAGCATGCAGCTCATTAACCCTTTCATGCATACAGCACCACTGCTGACGCCTGTCTGACAGCTGCTCAGCTTATTCATGGTGGGGATTGAAAAGCTGTCGCTGTCATTTACTGCAGAATAAATATTTACACAGTGGTGGAAAAAAGTTTTTGGGCACCTTTGGAAATGTACACGATCCCAATTACTTTCCAATTAAAGTGTGTCAATGGCATTTTTTCAGGTTTTGATGAGTATTTTTGCTTTGACTGCACTATAGAAACTGCATTTGAAGACCTCAGAGGGATTCTGCACTATTTTGAACATGTAATTTAAACATGCATTTATTATTTTATCATCATATTATTCTTTTTTGCACATTCAGTTTTAATCTTTTGCTTATATTGTTCAGCACTTTGGTTCATTGCTCTTGTTTTAAGTGTGCTTAGAGAAAATGGATTGGATTAGATATTTCCCAAATGCACGCGGTGTCTGAACACTTTTTTGCACCACTGTAGGTATATGTTCATTGTAATAACCAAACCTTTTTTGTGATAAACAGAAAAAATCAATGATACAGACATATTCTTTATGGAAAATCTGTGTGATAGAAACAGAAACGCAGATTTATTTAATAATTTGGAATAAAATATCAAAATAAATTGAATAAATAAAAGGTAAAATATGGTCAAGAAATAAAAAGCATCACTGTATCTGTCTATGGAAGTTAATTACTGTATGCAAAGACACGCGGCTCTGTTTCTTAATAATTCATGAATGAAAGGGTTAATATCTGGGCTCTGAGTGGAGACGTGGTGATCCTGTCTGATGAGCCAAAACAGCCGCAAAGCATGCTGGGATGTGGAGAATCAGCAGCACGTGCTATATAACACCACGGGCCAGTTCTAGTAGTCATGAAGGATCGCCTCGCCGGCCACATATAATGACTCTGAGGGCCAGATTTGGCCCGCGGACCGCAGTTTGACCCCTCTGATCTGAACTGTGTGCAGAGCTGCCCCCCCCCCCAGGCATCGGTGCTGACCTCCATCTGCCGGTGGATCCAGCTCAGCGACTCGGTGATGCGCGTGTAGACGCCCGGTTTGTTCCTCAGAGCGCATCCGATGCCCCAGCTGGTCGCCCCCACCAGCTTCCAGCCCGACGAGCCCTCACAGGCCAGAGGGCCCCCGCTGTCGCCCTGAGGACACACAGGCACAGCGTCCTCATCCACCAGCCCACAGCACGACCCATGGAGGATGCAGTCTGCTGCCTCCTCACATCGGCTGTTTGTTAGGAAGTCATGACTGCGTTTCCATGCGTCCGTACTCGAGTTCAGGTCAATATTCTGCTTTCTGAAACGTTAGAAATCCCCGTTTACACGCTGAGCAGACGGAGTTCCTCCTGTAAACATGATACTGTAGCTGCAATCAGCAGGAAACCCGACCCAAACCACGCTGCCGTGACTTCAACAGGCGTTAAATGACCATTTTATGATAACAGGAAGTCATGGGTCCGATAACAGGAAGTCGTGGGTCTGATAACAGGAAGTCGTGGGTCTGATAACAGGAAGTCGTGGGTCTGATAACAGGAAGTCATGGGTCTGATAATAGGAAGTCGTGGGTCAGATAACAGGAAGTCATGGGTCTGATAACAGGAAGTCGTACCTGGCAGGAGTCCACTCCTCCCTCCAGGTATCCTGCACAGATCATCCAGGGGGAGATTAAGCCCTTGTAGACCTCGGGCTGGTTGCAGGTCTTGGTGGACATGAGTGGAACCGTGGCAGAGCGCAGGACCAAACTGGTTTCCCCTGGAAAGGTAAAAACTGAGGAACTTACACGATGCCTCAGAGAATGATGAGCAGCAGAAGTTCTCTGTCCCACGAATTCCCAGTGCCCAGCTTTTCCCTCACGCTCTGAACATTTCCCCTGCTGAGCGTTACAATGAAAGACCGACTCACCGTCTTCTTCTGTGGCTCCCCAGCCTGAGATCCAGCACATGGTGCCTTCTGTGAACTCCTCCCCATGGCTGGGCAGGCAGATGGGCTCCACCAGGCCTGCAGAGGAGAAAACACTATCACCGATCATGATCAGCTGTTTACAGGCTCCCTGTCTGCTCCCACGTCTGCTGCTTCATGGCTGAGAGCAGCAGGAACTACAGCAGCATGGTGGAGACGAGGACGACTGAAGACCTGGACCAGCAGTGCTGTGTCTGAACGAGTTCATTGAACGATGGTTCATGAACTCGTTCATATTTTGGGTGAACGTGAACTGAACGTGCGGTATTTCTGCCTGATGAATGTTGACGTGAACGCGCTCATTCTGGCGTCTGTGAACGCCGCTCTTTGTCTTTATTTTTATTCTACCCCGCAAGTGTACCGCAATCCAACAGCACCGTGGTTTTGTTCCAACCCCCACGGTTTTGACAACTCAGACCGGGGATGATGTCAGATAAAGCGGGCCGCAGCGTCTGACATGATTTTAGACGTGGGCAGCGCTGCAGCGGGCACGACGCCCACGGACCCGGGGACACTTGGACTTACATGTAACAGTTTTGTTGAAGATAGCGCCAGATTTAAATGGAGCCTTCCAGGCATAATCCAGACTATAACACAGCGTTAATGAGGGAGATGGTTGATATAGAGAAAACACACCAGATTCGCACCTCTCTTTTCTCATTTAATATGTTTCATTATAGTATTATAATAAACTGCGAAGCAGAAAGAAATCAGTTAAGGCAGCAGCACTGATGCGCCTCTGTCTCAATTTTGAATATATACAGTATCTTAAAAGATTTTCTTTAAAAGATCAGTGATGATCCAAGAAGGAAAAGGTTATCTAGCTTCTTATTTATTTAGACTGAATGTTGCAGCTACTTCTATCAGCTTTAGTAAAGTTCCATAGCATTCTTTCTTTTTTAGTTAGAAACAAAAACTTGATCCATACAATTTGATGTGACTTCCAATGAAAAGTAAATGCTTTAAAAATACAGTTTGAGGTACATCCTTTGTTTCCCTCATGGTTCCTACCTCAGATTGTCTAATAATTCCTCATTAAAAACACCATTAATCTTCTCTTCATGCTGTTTGAGAACAGACTGTAGGGATGAAAGCTGCTGCTGATACAGTGTATGAGAAGAAACGATTGGAAAAAGACAGGATTGTCAGGGTAATAGCTTGAAGCAACATATTTTTATATTATTAGAATTATGAACGTAGTTAATTTGAAATATGAACTGAACTAGTTAATTTTAAAATGAGTGAATTGAACTTTGAACTAGTTTATGTAGAAAATGAACTTTCCCAACACTGTGGACCAGGACCTGATGTCACATGACCCAAGAACTGGACTAAGGATCTGATGGAGGGAGGGATGGATGGATGAAAAGATGGATGGGTGGATGAAAAAATGGATGGATGGATGGATGAAAAGATTGATGGGTGGATGAAAAAATTGATGGATGGATGGATGGATGAACATATGGACGGATGGATGGATGGATGATGGATGGATGGATTGGTTTGGTTTGGATTGGTTTGTGAGGCAGACACACTCTCTACCTTTAAGATCAGACTTACAACCTTCCTTTCTGATAAATCCTATAGTTAGGGGTGGCTAGCCATCCCTTAGTTATGCTATCAGCTGTGTTATTAATAAATCCTCATCAAAACAATGATCCATAAAATCCACAACATGACGCCTGCTTACATTCAGGTAGGCTGGTTTTTCTTTGAAAGTAAGAAAGATGTTGCAAGCAAATGCTTTATAAAAGTGGTAGAAAAAGTTTTGTAAAACTGGTGGAAACTGTTTGTAAAACTGGTAGAACAAGTTTTTATAAAACTGGTGGAAAATGTTTGTAAAACTGGTAAAAATGTTTGTAAAACTGGTGGAAAATGTTTGTAAAATTTGTAGAAAATATTTGTAAAACTGGTGGAAACTGGTGAAGGGAAAAAAAGAATAAAGATTAAGAGCTGTTGCTTGACATGACTGTGTCACATTGTACTGTTCTGTTTTACCTCTGTCTCTTATAACTTTTTGCCTGTATTTGCTTTTTGTTTTCTAGGTTGTCTTTTAAAATTTTCTGGATTTTTTTCTTGTATTCCATAGTTAGTTTTTTTGCTTAGCATAAAAGTTCAATAAAAATGCATTTTAAAAAAAAGAAAACTTTTGGAAACTGGTAGAAAATGTTTAGAAAACTGGTGGAAGATGTGGGAAAACTGGGAAACAATGTATAGTCAGTCCAATGTTGATGGATTGCATTTTCCAGGATCACCTTCAAGATGATGCTGCAGGTTGAAGCTGAAACCTTGGTGAACGTCTGCAGGTGGTGGCGGATGTCAGACTCAAAGGAATTGGGAAGTCCTGGTTTCTGCCGGAGGACGTCTGCACCGTAAGAAGGTAGCCTGAGAACCTGAGAAGGTAAGAAGCTCCGACAGCCAGCAGCCATCCACGTCCTCTGCAGGATCAGCTTTTATAAACCTGCAGCAGTCGGGAATCCGTCCGGAGATCTGGCTCAACTGGTGATTCTCAGGCTGCTGGCTGAACTGAACAGTTCATGTGTCTGAATGTGGAGCAGTTCACAGCCTGGGAATAAGTAGAGGAAGGCGTGGATTGTCAGCGTCTGATCGGCTTCAGCTCGTCCATCTGGCTGAGTTTTAACTCTGTTTCAGCAAACACCCGACCCATAAATCATCATGTTTCAGAATATTCCCATCAGATTTGCTTCCATGTGGTAACATGAAATTATAGAAGAAAGGAAATCTGAGCAGTTTTTTTCTTTTCAGTAAATAAGCGAGAAAAAAGCTCCTGGAATCATCGGGTGAATTTTATGTGTTTATGTGGAGTAAAAAGTATTTTCAGTCCAGCCTGCTGCAGCTGGGGGATAAAAATGTTTAATCTGAGCTGCGATCATCCAACGAAGCGAGGAAGCATCACATCTCACAGCGGATAAAATGGGGAATCAGTTTCATTTTAAAATGATGAAACCAGAAAAAAAATCTGTAAATAGTAAAATTTTAGTTTAATAATTTTCTGTATTTTCTGTGCTCCGATCAGCCGGTTCTCCAGCTGCTCCGGCCTCCAGCCTCTGGGAAGCTGCCGTTTGGCGCTGGTACAGAGCAGCCCGTGGGTCCGTGGGGTGGTTGGTCTGAAGGGGGGGGGGGTCTCCTGGCTGTCAGAGGACATGAGGATGACAAGCTTGGCTGCCACTCACCGCCGCTCTTCCTGATGGCCGCTGATGTGCCAGGACGGACGGCCTCTCTGGCCAGCAGCCCCCCCGTCAGCGCGCGTGCCAGCACAAACTGTGCAGCATCTTGTTTTAGGGAAACATGCGTACTTCTGGCTTCCTGCACCCGCCTGCCGTCATTTGGCTGCCGCGCGATGCCTTCAGGGCCCGTTTGGAGCAGGCGGCGCTGCCTCGCTGTTTTCTCTGGAAAATAACTCCCAAACTTCGGTGCCAGCGTGACCGTCAGCCTGCATGGCGCGATTGATGAGAGCGTTCTGATAATCCATTACGACACGGCGAAAGGTCGCGGGGTAAAAATATCCGTCAAGGACGCGGCGTGGCGCCGACACGCAGGAGGCTCCCATTAATCAGAGGGAGGGGGGGCGGTTGAGCTTTTGTCAGGTGCTCCTTGACATTAATTCCTCTGATGGGGGACAAATTAAGTGTAACACCTTCAAACCTGCTGGATCTTCTCATGACGACGATCTGCTGCAGCTCGTTCAACAGCAGCAAATCCGGAATGAGAGGGCCCGACCCCGGCCTGGACCCCGGTCTGGACCCCGGTCTGGACCCCGGCCTGGACCCGGACCCCGGCCTGGACCCCGGCCTGGACCCGGACCCCGGCCAGGACCCGGACCCCGGCCTGGACCCTGGTACATTCAACATTAGCAAACATCATGGTTACGGTCAAACATCCCAGCAGCTGCTTGCCCCAACATCGGCATGAACACATGAAAACATCTGATGTCATCATTTCCGGTGATCAGACAAATGCAGGAAGAGTTCTGCTGGAAACCCGCGACATTCATGACGGGTTATCATGGAACCGAACTGTGTTTGTAAAGATGAATCTGTATGAATAAAGCTTGAAAAGCTCCGTACGATAAATATCTGAATATCAGCCGATGCTTTCGAATCCGATATCTGGAACTTTGACTGATATCGTATCAGTTTTATTATCAGAATTAGACGGATCTGATTGGATTTTCAGGAATTTGGGATGATGATGTAAAATCATCTTTCTGCTCATAGGAGGAGCGAACCGCGTCTTTCCCGGTCTGGGAATCTGTTCCCGGTGTTCCTGGAACTCGGGGATCTGCGTGCAGAATGTTGTTTTTCCTTGTTTTATTTCTCACATGGCTGTGAACAAGCAGCATAAACAGGACAAAAACAAATCTGCCGTACGTTACGCGGCCATGCTGGAAAAGCAGCAGGAAGATTCTCCTTTCTGTCAGATCCACCAACAGATTAACACTAAAGGAAAATACCAACAAAACTACAAAAGAAAGTTTTCCGTCTGCAGCCCAGCCACAGAGTGGGGGTACTGCTGCAGAGCTGAACTGGGTGAACTGGGAGAAGCTGAACTGGGAGCGGTGGGGGCCAGCAGCAGCACGGGGACAGCTGGCCCCTCCTCAGGGACATGTTCCCCTTCATGCAGCTTCAGACGACACTCTGGCCTCAGTGAGCTTCAGCCGCTGAACAGATGAGCGGGTGGCGGGGGGCCGCCGGGGGGGGTACTGACTTTCCTCCTTCCTAGGATTACTTTCCTCCTTCCTAGGATTACTTTCCTCCTTCCTAGGATTACTTTCTTCCATCCTAGGATTATTTTCCTCCTTCCTAGGATTACTTTACTCATTCCTAGGATTACTTTAGTCCTTCCTAGGATTACTTTACTCCTTCCTAGAATTACTTTCCTCCTTCCTAGGATTACTTTACTCCTTCCTAGGATTATTTTCCTCCTTCCTAAGATTACTTTAATCCTTCCTAGGACTACTTTACTCCTTCCTAGGATTATTTTCCTCCTTCCTAAGATTACTTTACTCCTTCCTAGGATTATTTTCATCCTTCCTAGGAATACTTTACTCCTTCCTAGGATTATTTTCCTCCTTCCTAGAATTACTTTCCTCCTTCCTAGGATTACTTTCCTCCTTCCTAGGATTATTTTCCTCCTTCCTAGGATTATTTTCCTCCTTCCTAGGATTACTTATCTCCTTCCTAGGATTACTTTACTCCTTCCTAGGATTACTTTCCTCCTTCCTAGGATTATTTTCATCCTTCCTAGGATTACTTTCCTCCTTCCTAGGATTACTTTACTCTTTCCTAGGATTACTTTACTCCTTCCTAGGATTACTTTCCTCCTTCCTAGGATTTTTTCCTCCTTCCTAGGATTACTTTTCTCCTTCCTAGGATTACTTTGCTCCTTCCTAGGATTATTTTCCTCCTTCCTAGGATTACTTTACTCCTTCCTAGAATTACTTTACTCCTTCCTAGGATTACTTTACTCCTTCCTAGGATTACTTTCCTCCTTCCTAGGATTACTTTCCTCCTTCCTAGATGAACTGAGCTTCCATCTCCTGCTGCCTCTGACAGTAATGTGGATCCTTCCAGGAGGAGGAAATACTTCCTGTTCTACTGTTTTCCAGGTAAAGTTACTCTGACAGAGTAACTTGTAACTGTAGTAATCAGGATTACTCGTGCAGCTCTGGTCCCGCTGCAGATGAACTCATTCTGGTTTCGCTCAGAGGCAGAAGTTGCTGCTTCATCCTGCGTCTCGCTTCCATTAATGCTCATTTCTTCCGTCCCACGGGAGCCGAGCTTCGCCCATGAGAGACACGGACTGCTCCTTTAATCTGCGGAGGTCAGGCTGCAGCAGCCATGCTGGGTTATCATCACGCGAGGAATGAAGCGAGCGTGATGAGAAGCAGGAGGTGATGGGAGAAGGAAAGAAATGCTAATTAGTATTGATTACGTGTGCGTGAGATGGCTTTTCTACTTTCATACACGGAGAGAAGCCGGCGTCCTGAAGCGCCTCCACGGCGTTAACGGGGCCGTGGTGATCATTCCCGGGCAGTCTAAAGGGGGAGAGAGGTGATCCAGGAAGCTTTTCCTCCAATTACGTTTCAGATGGCTGCAAACGCCCATATATGGACGTAATTACTCCATTTAGCCACCAAAAGCCCAGTTTCACGTACACACACTTAATGCACCCATGGGAAATTGAAAATTTCTCTCAAATGATAGGATTAATTCCTAATTATGCACGCACATGCACGAGGCCTTACAGCGTTAATCTACTGGAGGAAGGAGAGTGGACAGAAAATCACGGAGGGAGTCGTGTCACCGTGGACCCGGTGAACCGGGGACGGCGAGCTCACGGCGGAGCTCTGCTGCCACCTGCTGGACGCCCAGCATGAAGCTGCAGCATCATCATCATCAGTGGATTTATCCAGTCTGTCCACCACACCTCACATTTATCCCTTTAATCTAACTTATTTATTTATTTGCCTCAAATCTGTAATACTTAATATCAGGATGCATTTATTTCCTGTTTATATATGATAATCCATGTGGGTGAATAAACATGTCAATAAAAAACTATTTTTATATACATCTCTGTATACATACGTGGTGGAAAAAGTTTTCAGACACAATCACAAATATTTGTAAATTAAAACATTTTAATCAGCTTTTTTTCAGGTTTTGTTTAGTATTTTTGCCGTTGCTCTACTGCAGAAACTGAGTCATTCTTAATGCACTATCTTCGACATGTGTGTAAATATTTTTATTGTTTTATTCTTTTGCATAAATTGTATTTCATCTCTTCCTTATATTGTTCAGCAACTTGGTAAAATGCTCTCGTTTTAAGTCTGCTTAGAGAAAACAAACTGGGTTAGATATATTTAGCAAATGCATGGGGCGTCCGAAAACATTTTTCCACTAATGTATGTACACATGCATATGACGTTTGTGGTGGCAGATGGTAAAAGTCAAGACAGAAATGAGATTTTAATAAAATGCAGAATACATGCAGCCAAAGCGTAAAAAGCATCGGAACTGGGACGATATGCTTTCCTCCCGGTTCCGCTCTTTTAGGATTTTTTGGCTTCGATTTAAGTTGCGATTCTTTGATATTGCCAATTTTAGTGGAGTAAAAATATATTTTAAAAGTTTACAAATTATTTTTACTTTTATTTTTAAAAAAATATATAACTTTTTTTATTTGTTTTGCTACCTTTTTCCTTTTTTGCAAAAAATTCCTTCAGGAAACAAGACCATCAAGACCTTTTTTTATTTTCTTTTTGAAAATGTATGATGAAAAAATATCTGTGCGATTCCATTTTTCTCCCGCCCCTAAATGGCACCATGACTAGTGAATGTAAAGGAGGAAGAAAGTAAAGAGCACAGGTTCCACTTCATAAGTCAGCTTTAATTGATCAGCGGTCTCTTACATCTAACCTGGTGCATCGGTGTCTACAATGATCATATCCATGTTTACAGGCAACATAAACAATGTTAAAAAGATAAATATTAGTCTTCTGTGCTGCATCTGACTCACAGAAATAAGCCGAAGCTCACTCAGATAAAATCTCTATTCTGTCCGTGTGCAGCTCTGAAATCGGAGCCTTTCTACGCAACTTGTGACAGAGAAAAGTGCAATTTAGAAACGCTAACACTAAAACATCGGGTAGGCAACGGTAGTACCGGGCTACAGGAAATAAAGACGTCTGAGTCACATGACGCGATGGATGGGGGTGAGGGGGGGGGGGCTTCACATGGCGACAGAAGCGTCCGACTCTTTGGGCCGGGTGTGGATGACGTGCTCTATCTGGCCCGAGTCGGACACGTCGTAGCTGGTCTTGTACTTGGCCAGGATCTTCATGAGGGGGCGGAGCTTCAGCCACCACTGCTCCTGCGGGATCCTGTGACTGGAAACGCAAACAGAGCGGTGAGCGCCGGAGCTCGGCGGCGGCGTCAGGAGGCCGGCGGCGGCATACGTACATGAAGTCGGTTTCGCCTCTGAGCTGCACGACGGGCTGGAAAACCAGCGCTCGGGCTCGCATCCCCAGCAGGCAGCACGAGTCCTCGGTGTTGGCGAACACTCGTCCTGCAACGGCACCGAGATCAGAGCGGAAACGGGAAGAAGCTCCGACTCCACAACCGCTGGGACCGCAAGCAAGACCGCGAGTTTTTCTACGAGTTTACGTTCCTGGGATGATGTTTACGATGTTAAATCAATTAATAAAATAAGATATTTAGAGAATCAAATTTGAAGTTTACTTTCTAATAGGAATAAAATACGATGTTTACGTTCTACTGGAATAAAATACGATGTTTACGTTCTACTGGGAATAAAATACGATGTTTACGTTCAACTGGAATAAAATACGATGTTTACGTTCTACTGGGAATAAAATACGATGTTTACGTTCAACTGGAATAAAATACGATGTTTAAATTCAACTGGAATAAAATACGTTCTTATGAGTTCCTGTTTTTCTTCGCATTGCACTCAAAGAACCTGCCGTTACTGTACGTGGGGTTTACAGAAAGAAAATATTCCTGGTTGGACAATAAACATGACGGAAACACAGAGTCCACCATGAACTCGTACTGGAGACGTCCGAGATGCAGCTTCCAGCCGTTTCATCGTGGTCTCAAAAGAGCCGATCAGGTCATGTGATCCATCGTCGTCGTAGTCGTAGCACTCCACCTGAACAGAAGGAGCGGCGTCAGCAGAAAACCCCGCAATTCGTGTCTGCGACAGGAACATGAGGCTTGATGAGCCACTTCAGCCAAATCCCACGAAGGATCCTCCATGAACCTTCATCATGCTAATGATGAAGAGGAGGAGGAAGGTCTGACTGAAGCAGCTCTCTGGAGGTGAAACAAACATGCAGAAGGGGAAGTTTCTGAACGTGTAGACAGGAGGAGCTAACTGCGATGCATGGACCGGTTTCCCTCAGGCACACACAGAACACCCAGGAAGTGATGACAGGATGGAAAACACACAACAGTCGGGAACGCTGGGAAACTCACTTGTCCTGAATTCTGGGGAACTGCTTGCTTCCTGACATGTTTGCTTCAGAGGTTAAAGAAATGTACATCGTCAGGCTACAAGTAATAACCACGGTCACTGGTCTGGAATATGGGAAGGAAAACTGACGAAGCTGGAACGTCGGCGGGAAAATAGACATAAAGGAAATAAGAAGATTTTACTTTGATGGACTTCTCCATGTCGCCCCCACACAGGGACTGCAGCGGGATCCGGAAAGGCTTCCATGTTGGATTCAAGTTGTTCTTCACCACCTGGAAACACAGAAGCTGGATCAGATCCCGTCACACATCCGCTTTTCCTGTTCATCCCGGAATGTGGTGGATGATTCCTGGTAAATGTTCAGAATATTCCGACAGCTCCTCTTCATCTGACCCACCATCCCCAGCATTTACAGCATCAGCATCCTCCTTTCTGCACTCCTGCAGGTATCCGGCTCTGACCCGGGGCCTCTGCTCAGGAGGTCCACATCAAATTACCGTTTATGCTCGTTAATCTACACATCGGTGCCCAGACTTACTATCCTGGAACTTCTCCAGCTTACAAAACTGATACGAGTAATTTATTTTGTCCAACAGTGCAGATATTAACAGTTATAGGTAGGTTAACTAGTCAGATGAACCGGTTAAATGAACCAGTCAGATGAACCGGTCAGATGAACCAGTCAGATGAACTAGTCAGATGAACCGGTTCAGATGAACCAGTTAAATGAACCGGTTCAGATGAACCAGTTAAATGAACCGGTCGGATGAACCGGGTCAGATGAACCAGTTAAATGAACCGGTTCAGATGAACCAGTTCATATTAACTGGGACAGATGAACTAGTTAGATCAACCAGTCAGATGAACTAGTCAGATGAACCGGTTCAGATGAACCAGTTAAATGAACCGGTTCAGATGAACCAGTTAAATGAACCGGTTCAGATGAACCAGTTAAATGAACCGGTTCAGATGAACCAGTTAAATGAACCGGGTCAGATTATCCCTGTGGGTCATCACAGGTGAACTGGGATCACCTCGGTCCGGTGAGCCAGCTGCCAGCTCCCACCGTCTGTCAGCTTGTAGAATTCCAGATATGGATCAGACTTCCCGAAGAAATCCTGCGGAGGAAAAGCAGCAGGATGAAGCGACGGAGGTTTAACCTGGAAGGAAAACCGGTCAGACGGTTTCCCACCTTGTTGTCCAGTTTCCTCGCCTCCACCTCAAAGTTCACCACCCGGTTGTCCTTTATCTCCTCTGCACTGATCTAAGACGGGAAGGAGTCATAAACAGGAAGTAGATCCGTAAACAGGAAGTAGATCCGTAAACAGGAAGCAGAGGCATAAAAGGAAGGCATTCTCACCGTGATGGTTCCCTTTCCTGCCGGCGTTTTGTTCTTTAAGACCAGCGGGCGGGTCAGCTTCTGACTGGACACCACCTGGAAGAGAAAGAACAACACCAGAGTGAAACGGTGAACTTCCTGTCTGTGTTAATCTGAGCTGCGTGTGGATAAGGAGGAAATGATTTGCGTGTTAGTCTGGCCTTTTCTCGGTAGCAGACGATGGTTTTACAGCAGCAGCATTCGTTTCATCACTGACCCATCGAGCATCTCCTTATCTTTCATTCATTGCTGGTTCATCATCAGCACTTCCTGTAGCATCAGCATGAAGCATGTTTCCATTTTCTTTACCAGATCAGGTCAGCGGGCCGTTCGGTTATCCTCAAGCGGCAACCTCCCGCTTGGAAAAGTGATGCCCATGCGGAAGTAAAAAATAAAGCAGTTCCCTCTTCATCCACTAGGTGCTGCTGCTAAACAGAGCAGTTTCCCATTGGCCCCATGTTAAAAACTCCAACTTTACAGCAGAATTAAACATGTTTACAGCCTGGTACAAAAAACCATTTTAGGATTAAAATGTCAGGTTTACCTTCATGACACCTGTGGGGGGAGTGAAAAAAATTGTAGCGCCTCCGTTTAGATGTTATTTAATCCTAAAGTTCCTCATTAATTGTGGGCGTGTCCTTTTGATTGACAGGT
>JAVQJG010107936.1:0-12126 GCA_036024015.1 Craterocephalus amniculus | reverse complement strand
CTCCGTGGATTTTGTGCCACAAACCACCAACGCAGCTGCAGGATCAGTGAAATAAACTGTTGTCAGATCGGGAAAAGTGCAGTTTTATTTCACTTTTATCCGCGGTTTAAAAGGTAGTCAGATATCCGGAAACTAGTATCACAATCTGACCAATCACAAGGGAGAACTTCCGCGTCTCTGCGTCTCCGTAGCCGGCTGCAGTCAGGTCTGGAAGAGGTGCGAGTCGAGCCTCTGCGGACCTACGAGGAGGCTACGGCGGTTACGCCGAAAACCCCGCGACGCAGACAACGCGCGAGTATAAACCCACCTTTAGTAGCAGTGGTAGCAAGCACCTGTAGTAAATGACTTGTGTGGGGAGATAGCCATGTTAGTCCAACACAAATAAGTTAGATAAGTTTTATAGGAAGGGAAGATGGAAGGATAAGTAGAACATCTTCTAATTGGAATGCAGCCCTCATTAATGAAATGAAATAAAATGACATGAATGAAAAATACTTTATTACTTTATTAATCCCAGAGGGAAATTCACAAATGAATACAGCTGCTTTTCTTATTTTATTGTAAGTCAAATGTTGCAATATTTTTTCTAAATATCTGAAAATATCTCTAAATCTCTAAGTTGGAAAACTCCTCCAACTCGTTCATGTAGAGTCAAAGCAGTCATGCAGTCTTTCTCACACCTGCCAGCACGTGTATGCCACAGAAATTTGCTAAACAAACTAGTGTGGTTTGGTGTCTGTGCAGAAATAAAATGGACCAAGAAATAGTGATTGATGGAATCTTTCCAACACACAAAAAAGGCATTTAAAGACAAATTCTAATTGATTATTCTGCAAAAATTCAGACTTGAACAGTCATTCATGCTTTTTTCACACAGCAGGAGAGTTTCTAGTTTCATGCAGAACAAGGTCTTACAGGAACTGCATGTTTACTTATGATAAAATATTAAATGAAAAAATATGTATTTATTCCAGGGGAAATAACAAGTGAATGTAATATATAATATATAACAACTGAATACTATAAATCCAGCATCTTAACCAATCAAAATGGATGAGAATATTGGGCTTTGCTGCTCCATTCTGCAGGTATGATATGACGTAAAAGCTGTATGCTGTATTTTTAAGTTTTATCTTGCAAACCAACTGGATTCTGGTCAGATTTTGGAACAATTGGAAATTCCATCTGAAGATCAGATGTGGACAAAACACAGTGAATCAGATCAATTTGTTTTCTATTTTGGCTTCTAGTGTACCTTTCACCAGCTAGCGCTGTGGGTGGACATAATTTAAGTTGCGACATAATTTGATCTTTAAATGACAACAGGATCTTGTTCCTCCTCCTTGGAGCCAAACCAGAGATATTAATGGGATTTATGTGCATCTGAATCCTGTGTCATGCTTTATTATATGCTTTCGTATATCTCCATCAGACAGTGAACCGTTTGTGAGATGCTCTTCTAATTCGTTTTTTTCATTGACTGAAATCTAACCAGTATGTTTGTATCAAATTTTAATCTAGATTCTAGATTCTAGAACGTGACCACAAATGACTTAAAAAAGCTATTTCAGTTTCACATCGGTTTAGAGAGCTCAAAACCGTTGATATTAGAAGTATCCACTTTATTTCTAACGTGCTTGATCTTATATTAGCCTTAAGTGAACCATATTATAGGGACAATTAAAGAAAACCATTCTCGTCGGTTGATAGTTGAGCATCCGTAGGAGAGCAATCAGAGTATTTACTCAGTCAGCAAATGGCAGTTACTTAACACGCTTATGTAACATTAGCTTAGCAATTACAGTCTTTGGTAACTTTACAAAAAACCTGCTTTTTGTCCTGTGCTTACATGAGCATGAGATTGATGCTTGTGGTCTTTAAAAAAAAAAAAAAATTTATTTTGTATTTAACTTTTTCAACCCAAAGTGGCAACTTACCTCTACAGCTTTAATTGCCAAACCTTGGTTATTTCAAAAGCCGTTTCATTAAGCTTCGAAATCATTTACATGTACAGTGTGTTAGTGTAGCAACGATGCATGCAATATAGTGACAGTCACTGCAGAACTGTTTGATGAGCTCTTTTAATGTGGGTGAGGGAATTCTGAGCAGGTTTACTGATGGTTTATGCTTCTGTCTGAAGGTCTTAGTAGAGGGTATTCATTCCTCTGGGTGATTTCCCTCAGCATTCCTAAAGTATGTCATTGCATAGAAATGCTGCGTCAGCTTGAAAATGACACAAAATAGTACAAGAAATTTAATTGAAGAAGGGACAAATGCATTGTGCACCAGACCCACGATGTCTCTGAGATCATCTCAACCTGTACAGCTTTGTTAGTTTCTCCGGGTTAGCCTTAAGGAGCATTACTGGGACAAGACTGAACCTGTATGGCAACACACCCTTCCTCTCAGCGTTTGTCTCTAAACATTACATGCACACAACTGTGGCCCTGCCTATGAGGCATAGGTGTGGTGGTGACAGGCTGGCGATGACTGGCTGTGTTTTATGACTAAGTCCCAGAGCAGCAGTGTGTGAATGGCTGTGTGTGCCAAGAAGGCAATAACAAACTGTTTTTGCTCTCAGTCAGAAAATAGACACTTGATGCATTTTACCTGCATTCCCACCACTTCTATAAAACAAAAGCTTATTATATTTTAGATAAGAGTTTCTAACCTTACATTTAAGTTTCATATTTAAATAAAACAGCAGATGCACACATGAGACTTTTGGGTGACTCAGATTTTTCCATGAGTAAGAATAACCGGTTGTAGTGTTTAGCAAAAGGGCATTTTTTGCCATTTGTTAAAAGCTAGAAAAACTTGAATCAATATAAATCTATATTTCAATTATCTTATTATATAAATTAGGTCAGGGAATTGCTTTTGCTGGGGAGTTATTCTATAAAATGATGCTGTTAATGCCTCAACCTCTAATGCTAGTTGTTAATCATCTGCTTTGTTACGTTTTAGCCTTGCATGCATGCAGACAGATATTTGAACATTTAATTCCACATTAATTACATTAATTCGGTTTTTGATGCAACAGAAAACTTTTAGAATTTCTTAATAACATGGAAAAACTTGAACTTCTTGTTTCACTTGAAGCCAACGTGTCATTAAAATCTGTCTGTGCTTGTCTCTGCTGTTATTTGTAACAAACCCAATAAAACCCAGTTATAGATTTTATGGCCACCAACTGTTTGTTAGGAGTTACAGATGTTACATATGTTAAAAGGGGCTGTTAATAAAAGAAACGGAGAGGAAAAGTGGAGGAAAATGATTAAAATCTGAGATAAAGAGTGAAAAAGCACAGTCTTCATGGAATTTCCTTCCTTGTGTTCTTCTGTTTCTCTGCTCATGTCTTGGTAACACAAACTATACACACAAGCCTGACTGTTTAAAACCGTTACTACACAAATATTGCAAGCATGGCTCCGGCTCAGGCTTTTTGCTTTGTGGAGAATGACCGATAGTTTGGCTATTAATAGCCTGACTGTTTAGCTTGACTACAATGTGTGGATCAGCTCTGAGAGGAGAGCAGCACATTTCAGGGCTTAAAAACTCATGTGTGCGCTTCTTCCTTCCTTCAGGACGTCATCCACACGACAATATTTCTTTTATTTGATATCTAATGTCAATACACCTGCCAATTCAGCCGTGGGTGGCTCAGTCTGTCAGTGGCATCGTTTTCGAGTATGGGCTTTGGTGTGCTTCGAGGGCTACATTTCACACTGTTCATTTGCTGTTTTATTCCACTAACAGCCTTGAGACCAAGATGTAGAAATCGTTCAACTTTTTTTCTTTGATGTCCATATGCATGTTTGTCAGTGGGTACAGTGTAACTGCCAGTGGCACGAAACAGGAAAGCCTTTGTTGTGTAGATAAAAAGAACAAGCACATCGTTGTTCTCATTCTGTACTGTACTGCATCTTCTAGTTGCACTGCGCAAACACGCACACACACACACACACATAGACAAAAGTTAGTTTGTGTCTAGGAGCTGTGACCAATTGTGCTGCATTTATTGGCTAAGACTTAAGTAGTCATGACGTTAGCAGTGTCTCAGTGTAGCTGCAGAGATGCTGCCTGCATCTATAAGTGTTTTACTTGCAAGTGTGTGTGTGTGTTTGGATGCGGGGCGAACGCTGGCACACATTTCACCGCTGTCGTTTCGCTGCTGCCAAGGCGAGGGACGGAGCAGTGGCACATTTCACTGCCGCCTTCTCTCATCAAACTGTTTTCTCCGCGTATCTGACTGAAACGTGCTGCATCACGGCTGACACAGATGAAAGTTTGTCCTTTCGTTATATTTTTCTACTTGCCCTGCATTTTCTCACAAATCTCCCCATTTTTCTTCCGCTCTTCCGCGCTTAAAAGAAAAAAAAAAAAAGGGAAAAACTTGATCAGCTGTTTTTAATCCTCAGTGGGAAGAGGACATAAATGCGCCCGCATTATCAGGACAGTATAGCTGTATGAAACATGCTATTTATAAGCTCCACCGCCCCCCCCCCCCCCTATTTTTCTTGTTGTTTCAGAGTTAAAATTGTGACACTGATTGAGATTAACTTCATTCAGTGGCATGAAACAGGCTGTGGAGGGTGGAGGAGTGAAGGGCGAGTTTGATTCAGTGGCATTTGGGGGGGTGGCTCTTATGCTAATGACAGTCTAAATTTATCTTCCTGCTGCTTTATGTAGACACTCCCAAACAGATGCACGGACAGGGGCCCACCAGTCGCTGTGGGTAAGTGGGCATGTAGTGCAGAGAGGTACTATTTTCGTCTTTTGGTGTTAAACATGGACCATGCACGGGGAGGGGTGGGAGGGATGCCTTTTAAAAATGTGATATTACCCCTGGAGTGGGTGTGTGTGGATGTGTGATGGTTACGTAGTTTTTGTGAAGTCTTCCCCTGAGCAAGGAGCTTTCCCATGGGAAAGGTCTCACAGAGCAGGTCAGACCTAACCAGCCAGTTTTACAAAGATAATAATCTTCCTTTGAGTTCCGTGAAAACTTTATGCACAGCATTTTCTGCAGCCTTCATGGCAAGCACTATTTGAAACAAAGATGCACAAACACACTTACAGGAGATAAATCAGACTGTGTGTAAGTATGAAACTGGCTGACTATACTAGCTCCACCACAAGTGTGATCTATCTGCTTGGTTTGCTAACTTAACCCTACATTTGCTAGAGAAATGTTGCGTTTGTATGAAACAAAATGTAAACTGCAACACGCTGTGTCTGTATATATTTGCTGCTAATGCTTGGAAGACAGTAACCAGTGTTCTGCTTGTTCTGCAGCATAGAAACTGTTGTCCTTTTTTGAACTGGAGTTACATCTATAAATTATTTGACGTACTTGACTGTGGTGTAGAAATCCTGCTGGCAGCTGACATCTTGGTGGTCTAATAGCAGAATGATGCAGACACACCCTGCCACATAGGTAAAACCGAAATACTTTCTTTGTTTATCAAGTAGCACTAGCAAGTAAGGCTGGGCGATATGAACCAATTTTAATATCAAGATAATCTTTTCCTTAATCATGATATACAATATATATCTCTATTATTTTTTTTGTTCAAGTAATCAAAGAGACAGTTAAAATTTATGGCCTTGAGTGCTAAATGCACTTTGATTAAGGATCAGAAACACATGTGCATTAAAATAAATGGCTGAAATAAAAATATATATGTAATAGATTAATGAAAAATACATTTCAACGACCATAACAAAGACACAGTTGTGCAAAATGCAGAAAAATAGATACTTTTTTTAACTCAACACAAGCTAACTCGATATAAACTATATTATCTTTTTCTATATCTCATGTGACAAAGTCTCAATATATCTGAAAATCTCGATATTGCCTAGCCCTACCAGCAAGTCTGCTTTTCCACTGAGAGTTAGCATGGCCAACACAGAGAGACAAACAAGCATTCACACACACTAAGTCCTGACAGTCCCCTTTAATATCAATATTCGGCTAATTTCTTTTAAACAACTTTAAATTACAATACCCGAACTGACAACGTCCTAGTGTTGCCGCACTTAACCTCTTGTCACAAATGTCAGGTGTTAGCATTAGCACGCTAATCTGCATGCTAAACACTAACCCTTACACCTGCTAAACAGCGCATAGCATTAGTAGCTTATCAGGTCTGATTTAAGATTCAGCCTGACAGAGCTAACTGCATAGCTCTGATGTATTTGTGTTGTTTCTATGTAAAAACAGGAAAAAAATTGCCAAGAGAGGGGAAAAAAAGACTCACAACCCATCTGTTTGTTTCTGTATCCTTTCTCAGCCACTCTTCAGCTTCTCTTCGACATGAAACTTTAGAGTTAGATTTAAAACACAAGCGAAGGCGGGATGTAAAGCTTGTTATGCTTTACATTAAAATCATTATTTCACTGATGGAAAGAGAATGGCAGAGTATTAAAAGTGATGAGAGAGTGTGCAATGCTTCAGCCCTGAGGTCTTTCATATCAGCCGGCTTTGCTCTGTCTTCCACTACATTCACAATGGCTTCCTCCCTCCTCCTTGACTTCTTTCCCTCTCCCTGTCTGTTTCACTGTATAATGCAGCTTCTTAAAGCGGAGCCGGACCCTTTTGCTCCGACTGCCTGCAGGATCCGCCTGCCAGCTTATTGCCTCCAAGTGCTAATCGCTCACTAGCGCCCGCCAGCTATCAAAACATCTGCATGATGTCTGTCTCTCTTCCTGCTTAACTTTCATCTATATACCCGCAGTAATGATATGGAATCGATCCACGGAGACATCATTGTGTGCTACTGAGATCAAGAGTAAGCATGCTGAAGACAAGTGATGCTTACAGGTCTTTTTATTACCTTAAGAGTGCACTTACATCAAGTGTATATTGTGTGAGGGATTTGTTATCAGGAGAGAGGAAAGAAAAGGAAGGAACTCCAATTGTCTCTTTCCTCTGCCAAGAACAAACATTTCCTGGTCCAAATAAGTCACCACCTGACCCTAACACAGCAAATAGGTAAGAGCTTTGCAGTAAAAGTACTACAGTGCTTGATATATTTTTGTGGATAACGAGTTGTTTGGACTGACTGAGTAGCTTTTTTTTTTCTTAAGCAACCATATCAGACCTGTTTCAGATGGTTATTGCTCTGCATCATATATACAAACAAGTAATTTCTGATTGCTGAAACTTCTAAATTGGGCTGAGATCTATCCATTTTTTTATTCAAACATGAAAGGAAACTGTCATCTTTGATGATGAAATGTTCATAAAAACTCTTTTAAAGACCGTGAACAGAAATCCTTTAACAATTTCATAAAACGAAATCGGAGAAAATCAGCAGTACATATTGGGGCTAAATGAGGAAAAGCACTTATCAGTGAGGCTAATTGAAGACTTTTCTCAGATCTGCGACTCGTCCATCATCGATTCAAGATAATGGATTTTTATGTGGTGAAAAATCAATGTGTCTGATGTAAATGACTGCTGTGACGTTGCATAACCTTAATGGACTGGTGCCACCGCAGATCTGTGCCACGGTCAAGGCTAAAGTTTTTTTGCCTTTCTGTCTTAAGAGTTATTTTTCTCTCTAGGTTCATGTTCCATTTTGTTTATTTCAACACATTTATTACTAGAATCTAGTTCTTAAACCCTTCTGCTGCTCAGATATTCATCTTTTTATATTTTGGAATAATAAGACCTGGGCTGAGGTTTGTTTAACAGGGACTCTATATTGGAAGACCGGATCCTTGTATTATGAATGAAAAAGCAAAGCACTTCGGTTCAGGATATTGTCTATTACTGAACGTTTGTTCAGTAAATGGCGACCTCCACACAGACAACAGACTAAAAGGAAAACACACATATTTCTGTTTTTGAATGATAAAAATAAAAAGATTGAAGTTAAATAAGCTAGTTTTAAGATTTCAGTGATATAACTTTGATGCAAAGTTTAGGAAAGAACTGATACTTGCCTCATATCCTACAGTTCTTTTGATGTATGTGTTTTCAATGCAAGACCAAAATTACAGACATGATATTGTGGTGTCAAGGCGCTGTGCAAAATCATGCGTGAGGGAAATTCCTTTCATTTCTCACTTATGAAAGCTGTCCTTATGAAGAATATTGTAATTATGTGTATTTATAGCTACAGTGATGAATAAGGCTACAACTGTCAATATCTAAGTATTGAAAAGATCACATTTGAAATCAATCTGGTGCCCATAAATTTTAAAAGAATGGAATCTGGAGGAAAGCATATCATCCCAGCCCTATTTGAGAAAATCGATGTGCTTCATCTGCTAATGTTTTTGGCTCTTCAGGTTGACACACATGCATGCCCTTTTCTTACATTGTATAATGAATAATAAAGCGTTTTCTCAAACTCACAAAACCACGTCCACAGTCAAGCACTGATTCCTCCCCTTTAAATATCTTCCTTCTTCTTTCTTTCCTGTAACATGACCTTCCTCCTGTGCAGAACCCCCCACAATTTCAGATAATGGATCCACCTAAAGGTGATAAAAACATTTTCAGTTTAGTTACTAGATTTTAAAGACATAATCTTATTTTATTGTCTGAGTTATTTCCTTCAAAGTCACTTTATATTTTGTAATCAATTTCAAGATATCCAAAAAATATAAATTTGAAAAAAATAACTAAAGCTTAAGTAGCATTTCTGAAATAAGACTTATATTGAAATCACCTAATATCAGCTTTTAGCTAAAATTAAAGATAAATAGTTTAATGTAACAAGCTCCTGCTGCATAGGTGCAAAAGGTGGTGGCTTTGAAATGAATGTTTACTCATCTCAACATAATTAATGCAGTTTAGAGTTACATCTGAATCACAATATAGCATGAAAAGGTTCATTTAAAAAAAGTAGTTTTGATGAAGAGGGATGGGTTTTGAAGGGATGCATGGAACAGGATATTACCCCAGAAAACCTTCAGGACTGATAGTCGGATGTTTCGCTGTGCATACAGATTTCAAGAACTCCCTCACAGCTCAAATTTGCTGTTTCCTTGAACAATACAATTCCTATGTTATCCCCCCTCCACTCTCACACATGAAATGCCTTCCCTACAACGCATCATGCTGGTAGCCAGGGAGGGGCTGATGTTACACGGTTTGACTCACTGGACTGTTACAAAGACAAATAGAACTGACGTTTGGTCTCTGTGTGAAATAATTTTACTGCTAGATAAGACATGTTTGTTTCGGAGGCACGCTGAAATACTTCTGAAAACCATCAAACCCTCATACGTTATTGGTTATTTTCGCCTCTGCTGGTTTCTTGAATAAATCAGTAACTCAGCTTTTCATTCACTTTTCCATCCCTCCAAGAGAGCCGCTTAAAGTAATCAAAGCATGAAATGACACCCAAAGCTGTTGACTCAGTAAACACTGGGGAAAAAAAGGAAAAAAAAGAGCTGTCTGAGAGGAGGAAGTCAATATGATATTTTCTTTTGTTATTTTTAGGACCTCTGTTTCCCTCTTTTCTTTTTTCTTCTTTGGATCTAAAGAGTAGTTATTGGAGTCTGTTTTGGTTTTTATTTGAACATTCCCTGAATACATCACTTGCATGGTTCTTGCATTATAGCTGAAGCCCGGAGTAGCAGACAGTGTCAATAAAAGACTAATCTTTATGGACTCAAGCTGGTTCTATTGCTTGCCTATGATAAGTATCAGACAGATGACTGAATGTTCTTTTGGATACCACTCAAACGCAATCTGTGACACTCTGATTGATGCAGATTTTGTCTTCACTTTGATATTGGGTCGGACAGTATTGCATCATTTGTTTTTACCTTTCCTAATGGATTATTAATTAATTATGCCCTTCTCTGTCTCTGTTGGGTTCCTCCTCTAAACAATGACAATAGAAGAACAGAGGACACCAGCTCCTGTCAAACTCATGCACTATATATATATATATATGAAAACCTAAAGTCTCCCCCTTTTCCTTTTTTTCCCTATTTCTAATACTGCCGCACACCTTTTCATACGAAACAGTAAGAATTAATCTGCACATGACTTGCCGATATGTCACATGCAGACAAGTGGACCTCCATACTTTGGGCTATATCTGTCCCTCTCCATTTCGTTCTAATTAATCATGCAGGAACCACAGATAATGGATGGTGGTCATGGTGTCTCTACCCTTTCACTACTTGCGGCCAGACGGATCTGTTAACATGACCTATATACATTGCTGAGCCGTTGTGCATTCAGGCACGCATCGCTAAACAAGACGTAAAACAAACATGGGCTTTTTGTTTTACAGAGCAAGTGCCCATTTCCCCTTTTAAAGTATTACAGTATGGTAACAGCTGTCCGCTACCAGTTTTGCGTGTTGTGGCGCATTTCCCTGTGTTTTCTTTTCTAAAGGAATTTTTGAGGGTGGAGACTTTGAAGTGTTTGCAAAAACGTCGTCCAATAAAAATGATGAATAACCAGGCCACATGGGCAGCTTAATATTTAGTCAGACATCATCCCTGTTTATGCTGCGAGGACATATGTAGACATACACACTGCGGAAATGTCATAGATGTGAAACAAACAGGAGCTTCCACAAGGTTTCTGGGCAAGTGAGCCTCGTGATAGAAACCTCATCAACGGCATATAATGTATATGTCTCTTCAATTTAATGCAATATGGTTAGTGTTAGTAATCAGACAGAGAGGCTTCTATTGTCTCTTCCTGAGGGATTCAGTCAATCTCCCTACCTACTGGAGTAAAGCTGCTTTGCTGTGCCATTAAGAGACATTATGAGATGAAAAAAAGGTCTCAAACATTCAGTCCAACCCAGATATACACTGAGCTGTTTGACATAATGTGGTATCCCAAATGTATCTTTTGTTTGTTTTTAAGTTGGATTTCACTCTGTTGTGTTGGGTGGACCAAACTTTTGTTCCTCAGTTCATTTACGTGTGAGAAAAAAACCCCACAGGACACTTGTTTTATTCATTCTCCTGTTTTTGCTCAGGTTAACTTTGTTGCATGTCAGCTGTTTGCCCTGCTGATGGCCGTGTGGTTTCGAATCTACCTCCACCCCAGCAAGACCAGTCCCTTCGTCAGACATGTGGTGGCGACTCTGCTGGGCTTCTACTTGGCTCTTTTTTGCTTTGGCTGGTGAGTCACCCCTCTGTGTGTCCTGCAGCCCTGTTCTCGCCGTGAAGTCAGTCCTTCTATACCCTGCCCCCTCCTTCCTTCCTACATCCCAGCTTCCCTCAGAACTTCCTCTTACAATATCATGTTAGCAACATTGTTCTCTTGCAGACAGAGTCGCTGTATTATCTTTATACAATTATGAATATCTTCAGATTGTTGGAAAATGTACTCTTCCTCTTTTCATGGTTCAGTAATCGGTATATTATATGTTATGTAATAACATGTTATGCAACATGGTATGCACTTCTGCCACATTGTTTCTTATTTAACAGAAATCCCAGTGGATTTACTAGCATAATCAACAGTTTTAACATATCCATATTATATGATGGTAATATTTTGGGGTTAATGAGAAGAGGTTTAAATGCATTATTTTCTATATTTATTTTTAATATACACACTATTTTAACACTATTCAGAAAACCTCTTTCTATTGCATTCATGTTACAGATAGATTGATAATCACATCAGTTTCCTTCCTCATCCTCTCTTACTCCTGCCTTGTTTCCCGCCCTAACCAAAGCAAACTGGCTGATCAGATAATAACCGATATCCAATTAGAAAACTGTTGCTCTGGAGTAAAGAACCCTCTGGATCTCTGCCTCAGTTCATGTTAAAGTGCTGCTGTTAGTGTGCATAAGAGAGCAGACATCCAGCCAAACACAAAAAGTGTAAGCTGGTCATCATAGAGATGGCTCTACAGTTCAGCCAGCTGTCACCGGGCTGGGGATGGGTTTTATCTGTAGCGGAAACAATTCTTCCCATCCACTGCTAAAGCAGTAACTAAGTGATCACAACAGATTTATGACCTTTTGAGTAAATGTCACTGTTCCATAAAGATGATTTACAAACTAGTGTTACGAATTGCTTCCTTTTTGTGGTCTTCATTTTCTTTTTTTCATGTATTATTACAAATGTGTCCATATTATGTTTGTAATATAATATTTTCATAATAAAAAGAAATAATTGTACTA
>JAVQJG010107891.1:0-16187 GCA_036024015.1 Craterocephalus amniculus | reverse complement strand
CTTGTGCTTCACTGCACCCCGAACAAGCCACGCTCTCCGTCTTTCCTCTGCCTTTTCTTTCTGTTTCTGCCTGTCTCAGTGTGAGGGTGTGTGTGGTTGTGGAGGCCTGGCGAGCGGTTGGTGGATGCCAGCGGGGGTATTTATGGTTTATTTCTGACCACAGCAGCAAAAAGCCTGTTGATGCAGCAAGTCTGTCGCACCCATTGTGTCCATCACACTGCTTCTCAATAGGCTTGCCCTTCATCCCTGGCACACTGGCAAGCGTTGCCCGGCTCTGCCTATGCTGCCATCCTGACCATGATCCTATAGTGGGCACAAGCTGACTGCCAGCCAAGAGAATAAACAGAGATCAGTCTCACTCAGCACTATTGGCCCCACCCAGTTATCTTGCTCACCTCTCTCCAGTCTTCCACCTGTTTCTTTACCTTTCTCTTCATCTACACACATTTAAAGTTCAGTGCTTGGATTTTCTGATATGTTGCATTCAAAGCAAGACTCCTGATTATTACTTCATGCTCCATTTTCACTGACTTTCACTGGAATATTTGATGCAAGTTCATCCCCAAAAACAAATCAAAACACAATAGCCGTAATTTCATAGAAAAAGTTTTAATAAAATTCCCTCAGTTGCCATTAAACAAACAGTATAATCATAATTGATGACAGTATTCATGACATTCATTCTTCAGCATTAAAAAGGCACAAAAAGACTAAAGCTGAGTAATTCAATTGCCTAGGTCTGCAAGGTTTTGAAAAACACACATCTGTTATTGCCCCTTAAAACCCATTTGCTGTAAAAAAACAAACAAAAAAACCCACTGAATGCGTTAACATGTAGTATTTAAAAAATCTGGCAATAAAATAGCAAAACTACCCAAAACTTTGTCACTTAATTCTTCTTTTCCTCAGATGTACTGGATGGCAATTTGTTATAATTACTTGTAAAGTGCTTTAGGCTTTATTTCAGACAGTTTGTGATGCAACACATCGTGTAAAAGATCGTTTGTACAAGTTAAACTTAAACACACACAAGCTTTATCACTTATATTGAGCACATCTTCACAAATGTAAGTAAACACACGGCCCGCTATGATTTTATGAGTGCATTGTGGACATGTCTGCACTGTGAGGAGTTTAGCTGGTCTGTGCAGCTTTGTAGGACTCTTCAAAAGGGGACAAGAGCTTAAAGATGAAGGCTAGAAGTAGACCTTCGGTTAGCATGGGTGGAAGCTGCAATGGATTGGAGAACAGGGAATGCATTGTACAAATAAATGAGTGTCCTCACAACTATAGAAAATCAAGTGTGTGCACGAAGGTAGATACCCTGCATAGTAAGACGATTCATGGCTTTGCTCAAGATTACACTTGAGTGTTCATCCTCCTCTGAGCCTCCACGCAGCATTTGATAAAATCTTTCTTGGCACCAAAGTCTTGGCTCATAGCATTGGCAGGCACCGTGTTGAATTTACAAGACATAAAAGTTCTTGATCGCTGCAGTCCAGCAAACTGTCCTGAATTCAACTCAAGCACGTTTCAGAAAAGATCCGTAATAAGGCACTCAATGTGCAGGATGGAGCAATCATGTCAAAGTTCCTGCGAGCTGCAGCAGCTGAGATGGGCCGGTTTCTACTGAAGAGCAAAGGCGCAGCGTCTCCTAAAGGGAACAAAAGATGCAATAAGATCAAATGGAAATGTTAATTTATACCTAACCTGTACTACCACTAAGTTCAGTTAGTTTGTGAAATCACATCATGATAAAATGCGGCTGTGTGCAGCGAGGCAAGTACACATACTCAAGCAGAGTTAAATGCATTCAGGTGCAAAGATGATGCAACTGCAACGATCCTGATAGGAGAGAATGTTGCCAAGATAACGGCCTGTTTCCTGCCTTTATCTTTGCAGTTTGCTCTCAGTCTGCATCACATTAAAATGAATGCTCCTGACAGCACCAACACGTTTTAATCACTCACTCTCTGTTACAGCATGCCCAATCAGCCGTCTTGCTCCGTGACTCACCAGAATATTTGCTCTTTTTAATAATGCTTCCTCTCCTGCAATAATGCATAAGTAATCCAAACTTAATCACATCAAAAGTCTCTTAAAAAGAAATACAGCATTTGAGTGTACAAATTCAGCAAGCTTGACAGTTCAGCAGAGCCCGAACCCTCTTAGATTCATACTTTAGGAATAATTCTCCAGGCTACTTGAAGGACTTTCTAAAGCTCTTCTTTGGATGTTTTGTTCCTTTCTCTGTAAAGATGGTCCCACACTGCTTCAGTAATGTTGAGGTTCAGGCTCTAGTGAGGATTCATCACACCATCAGACCTGTTGCCGCTGATTTTTTAAAATCTTTTTTCCTCCCTATTTTTTTTTTCTCAAGAATTGCTTCGTGACAGCCATACTTCTATGGAGATAATTTGTGAGGAGGATTCAATGAACAGTGGCCAGTAAGGATGGAGAGATTTACCAATTTAAATCGGTGGTTTAAAACCGACGTTTGTGATGCGACTGCACCAGCAGCTTTATTGCAAATGGGATACAGCTGCAGACTCAATGTGCAATGTATATTTCTTAGCATGTCTGCACCAGTAAAACTCGTAGTTACATAGGTTATTACAGTGTTTATCTCCTCAGCACCCGTCTTAGTGAGGCACCTTGAATGCATCATCATTGTCTTTTGGTGTTTTGTTATTAAGATGTACAGGAGCTGAGTGGCACAGCAAACATGGAGCAAAGCGGGACAACAGGTAAGAGGATATATTCAGCGTACCACTGAGGACATGTCAAAAGTTTGGGTATTCTTTGGATGTTTTAAGCAGGAAGATGGAAAACTCATCGCATCAGTCTGTTGGGCAGCAGGATGTGTGTTGCTCTATGCTGATGCTATTTGCACAATGCAAACAGTTCATGCTGGGAAATAAATTGCCTTAATAAAAATACTGTATAAAATGAGAATGAGATTTTAAATAAAATGTAACAAAAGATTTTTTTTGTTTATAATTTAGGGTTTAAAATGCAGATGGAGGAATAAAACAATACTCCATCTGCACCATATTTAATTGCATCTTATTCTAAGTTGAACAATTGAGTCAATTAAATCCTGCTTTGTATTGTGTTGAATAGCATCATGAATCATATCAAACTGAATCACACTATATAAAGTCAAATCATTGTAAAATCAACGGTAAGGATTTAAATCCATATCAGTTAAACAGACAGATGAATGTCCCAAGTCCTGCATCAGGTGTTTCTACTAGACATTTTCATCATTTTCAAATTCAGCTGCTGTAGATTATTTTCAGCATGCTGCCTGTGTTTTTGCTCTTCACTTGTCCAGCTTCCTCTTTTTAAAAAAAAAAAGTAAACTGCACACACTGAGATTTGGCTATTTTTTGTTACTAAAAGCTGTTTGAGAATCACTTTGTTGGTGCAAAAATACTTTTTCATGTCTACTGAACTGTGTTTTTGCCATTTTATTTTAAGAGGAACAAAAAGGTAAAATTTTATGTATCTGCTGTATGTATGTATGTATGTATGTATGTATCTTTATTTGATTCAAGGTCGTTGGGTGGAGGCTGAAGATGATCCCAGGTGCTATCAGTTGAGAGGTGGACAATCACAGGTCCCTGCCTACAGATACTAATTAGCATATTCTTTGCTAATTTGTCTACATGTTATAACAACAACAGTTCAATTCCTGAGGTAGATGCCTTTTTTATGCCTGAATGATTCATAGGTCAATGTTAGTGAAAACAATTCCTGTGAAAGTGGTCAAGTACAAGAACTGGTCTGAAAACAAGTGAAAAAGCAGCCAATGTCTAAAGAAAACCATTGAAAGACCTTTCATTAGGCTGGTGAACTATTGCTCCAGATCACTTGAAGATATTAGAATAAAGACTGACTCCTTAGAAGCAAAATGTAAAGAAGTGAGAGGTGGATAAACACCTTTCTGTATGTGTCTCTGCTTTTTAAAGAAACTAAAATACTCACCTGTGCCTGGCTAAGTTTTACCACCGTGCTGACTCATACGCTTCTTACTCTTCAACTCTTTCAGCCACGCCGGGGAGGACACAGCGCTGAGGGACACACAGAATCAATACAAGCACAGTTACAGGAAGCTCATCTTCTGTAGGACTTTGATATTTTTGAAAGTGTATTGTAATTCTCTGTGCATACCCTCCATCTTTCTTGCCAATGGGTGGCAGCACCAGTGCAGCCCCGGCGAGACGAGCAGGCGGGCGTGGAGATCGTGGGGGTGGTGGGGGGGATGGCACTACATCCTCATTGTGATTTTCTTTCTCCTCTACCTTGTCTTCTTTTATTTCCTCTCCCGGTCCAGACCCTCCTCCACCTGTTCGCTTTTTAATCTGAGCCTTAAACAAGAAATAAGCACATTTTGATCAATGCAGGAGGCATCTGTTTGTCTCATATACCTACAAAAGAAATGGCAAGGCAAGCTTATTTGTATAGCACATTTTCAGGTTCAAGACAATTCAAGGTGCTTTACATAAAACATTAAAAGCAGAAATGCAAGAAGAAATAAAATAAAACCATTTAAACACAAAATCATTAAAAATATTAAAAGCAAGAGAAGTTAATGCAATGCAGAATGGAATTCCAGAAATGGAATAAAAGTTTACTTCTGTCTTTGAACACTTACAATGAGGGCTGCAGCATTTCCACCAGGGAACATCGGTACTCTCTGGGAAGAGCGGTGAGGAGAACAGACAGCCTTTGTTTTGGGCTGCTCCTCCTCAGAGTCTGACTCTTTTTGTTTGGAAGATGCTTCTTTTCCATCTAAGAACAGAGTTGACAAATCAGTGAAAATATATTATGAGATTTATTTACATTTTTTCCCAATCTTGCTGATAATTCTAGATTAAAAAACTAAACAAAACAATACAACAACAAGTTCTCCAGTAAGATAAGAACATGTAAGAGGTGCTGCAAACCTGTGGAGTCATGGACTCTCCAGTCAAGTTTCTGATCTGAGCTTAAACGGAGCGAGCGAGATGGACGCGATCGAAGTCTCTTTTTGCCCAGATCTGCCTTGGATCTCTGTGCGCTGGTGTCAAGAAGAGGAGTGGAGATCTGTGAGGAGACAAATAAAAAGGAAGTGCTTTAACAAACAGCACTATGACCCCACAAAAACTTCTAAAGCACATTTTTAAAGTATCGACTACACTTAATGTAAGAATTGGAGCGAATATGGATTTTTCACTAGAATGAAAAGTTTAGAAACGAAAATGTTATTAACTTCTGGGAGTGGAGCAAGCTCTGGCTCTTTGAATGCATCAGTGGTATCAACATCTTCAGACAGGAGGTCAGGGACTAGTTTTGGACTGCAGAGAAAAGAAAAAATCATTAGTATGGTGTCAACATAGCTGCACAGGGAAAAGCTAAAGCGCCATTGGGTCAGTCAGTTTTTTTTCCCTGTTTTTTTTTTTGTCAATGACACCAAGCTGCACTATTTCGTTCTCATGTTCTGTGCCCATTTAACCACAAGGGGGCACAGGAAACTCAATTCTCAAAGACGCACATCGGCAGTGTTAAGTGTCCAGCTGCTCTTGGTTTCGCTGTCGTGGGACAAAAATTAGACAAAGGAGAAAAAGGAAATATAATGAAAAAAACAAAGAAAACTTGATCACATTACTCGCTTCACTGATCATACTGAGAAACCGGAACTAAACTTAAACCTCCAGCTTGTACACTTCAGCTGGAAAATAACCACCTCAACAAGTACGCAAAACTAGTCCAGCCCACAAAGACTAACACTTAACCATAGCAGATGCAGGATGTGAAGCTGCTTAAAGGTACAACAGTGAGCAGTGCTCGATTTTGTTTTCATGAAGCTGTTCTCCTACCTGTCAGGTTCAGGCTCTTGTTCAGAGACTCCATCCTGTCTGTGCAGCTCACCGTCTGTCAAAGCATCAGCATCAGCATCTTCATCCTCATCGTTTGTGCAGGTATTGTTAACATGTACCTGCGACATGGAAACAAAAGTTAATTAAGAAGATAAAACATATGCAACAGATCTACAGAAGATTTTAATATTGTGATATGCAAAGTTTTACAGTAATCGTTGTGTTCATGCTATGTTTGTTCTACCTACAGAATATTCTCCAGGGAAACAACTTCTTTTGCTGTATAAATTTATCAAGCTGGAACTTTACACTGTGAAGCTGAGGCAGGGAGAAAATGGACTGTGTGCCGAGCCAAGATCACTAACATCAGAGGGAGAGCAGACTGAGGACCAGCCAAGCATACGTCTTTTAATGAGCTGTCACAGAAACTGGGTTGTCCTCAGTGGACACCAGCAGCATGTGCATGCACGCACATGCACTGGCAAACACACGCATAGGCCGATGCACAGACACCAAACCGCTCACGATGTCACACCCACATGCAGGAATGCATGAATCCACAAACACAAACACACAGATGCATACAAACACATAACAAACAAAAGCAATTCTGTGCATGTCCTCACAAACATTCCTCTAAGCGCGCTTCATATTTTGCCAAAGGGCTCATCCCGTTTTGGTGTTACCTGAAACTGTCACCTGGATTCAAGACAACACTTTCAGTAAACACCAGCGCTGTTGTCTCATCTCCTCCATGAGCCTATTTATTACGAAGGACTCAGAGGACAGCTTCATTTGCACAATGCTGGTTATCTGGCAGCATCACAGCGGGAATGAATAGACTTCTGGTGATTTTCCTATAACCGCAGTCTGCATTCAGAAGCAGAGAGCAAACTCTACTGCTGCAGGGGATAGTTGCACTTCCACATTTTTTATCCTGCATCTATCTGACTATCATCCTTTAGAGGTAACCAGCAGCCCATTAAGATTTTAATGTTAACCTGCATGCCAGAAATTGAACTAAAATCAAAGCACTATGTCAAAGTTATATTTTGATACAGTGAGATTTTTTTTAGCATCCCTCAGATTTCTTTTCAAATATCAATTTCAGTACGATCTGCAGATTTAAAACTAAGCTGCTGCTCCACTCAAAGAACTACTCAGACATAATGAAACTGATTTCACTTCAAGTATCCTGGAATTAAATTTTTTTTTACCTTAATACAGCAAAAATCTTTTTTTAGGAGCTCCTTTATCTGCATTCTAACCACAGTAGGAAGGATCTTATAAATGAAGTCCAGAGGAGGGTTTTCTGACCCCTGAAGGCGCTGCTTTTCAACAATATAGTTTGCAGCAGTAAGTACCGCTGAATGATAAGTTTTTATCAGATTTGTTCTGCATTTGTTCTGTGAGCTGGAGCACAGAAACATGGAGCTACAGAGAAAGAAATCCAGGACATCCTAGGAGGACATTTCTGCACAGAAAACATGAAGCAGGCATTTGGCATGTTGGCTTATGTGTGATCCGCTATCAAGATGGTCGCTGTTTTGCATTCCTACACTGCAAAATAAATACAGGAAAATAGCTTTATCAAACACCTCATTGATTATTAATGAAACCACACACCATCTTTTAAAATAGGATTTAGAAAAGGCATGCTGCAGTACACATAAAAATATTCTCCCACAAGCTGTCAATATCATAATACCTGAAAGTCCAACTGAAGCATGCTTTCAGATTCCCAGCGTATTGCAGTGAGACGGGAGCTTCTGAACAAGTGCAGACACAGCCATCATATAAGTAAAAAACTACATCTGTATGTGCCAGTGCAGTGTGTGCTTATGAATGGGGCCGGATGCTGTGCAAGTTAAGGCAGAGTCTTGCTTATTATGGTTTACATGCATCACCCGTCTGTCACAGTCAGTGGAATGTAAAAGAGAGCTTGTTTGCAGACAAGTGGAAAGGATGACATCCTCAAGAGGCTGAAAGCTAAACTTACTGAGACTACACACAACTATAACGGAGGAAAAGCATCAACAAGGCATCAACTTGAATTAATTAAAGTTTTGCATCATTAAACACAGAGTGAGAATAACCTTCAGGTTCTTTTCACCTTTCAGTGTTTACCTTCATTACTTCAGTAATGACAAAGAAGAAGGAGAAATCATAAAATGTCAACAAGCAGGATGTCAACCGTGACATAAACTCCATGAGACTGAACAGAGCAGATGCTGATGCAGATGCAGAGGGAAACGGACATGAACAATAAGGGTGAGAGAAAAACTATCAATCCACATATATATCACAATTTTTTTGTTTCATAGTTTTTGAAAAGAGAATTTTTTTGGTTTAAAAAAATTGTATATATTTTTTTGAATAAAAAAAAAATCCATATTTAATTTTTTAAATACATACATATATATATATATATTACATTTTTTACTTGTCTTTTCAAGCATTATAGCAACCACAATGAGGGCGTAGCTGCTGTGTTGTTTTCCTAATTAAATTTTTTTTTTTGTAATCTTTTTTAATGAAATTTCTACCCACAAATTGTTTTACTTCACAAAACTGCCAATATCACAGAATCACAATCTAAATCGAATCTGCTGGAACCTAAAAAATCGTAAAAGAATTGAATTGGGAGGAAAGCATATTGTCACAGCCCTAATAAACAGCCAGTCAGATAAACCTTGTCTAAGTGTGTCACACTTTGTTTTTTTGTCCTCTGTTTTATCTCTGACACACACCACAAACAGAGAGGGAAAGGGCATGCATGTACGCTGATAAAACACTAGTCAGACAACTTTATCAGATAAGCCCGTCCTTCCTGAAACAAACGGCCTCTGCCTACAGCGCTCCCTATTTAGATTTGCATAGTTATCTTTCAGCACACAGAGAGGAAAGTATTTCTAACTTAAATGGAAAACTTAGAACTACGGGGCAAAGTGTAAACACACAGGCCTGCAAAGCTGCAACAGCCATCAGTTATTACATCTGCTATGAACTGAAATGAGATGGAAAAGCCTTTGAATCCTATAAACACAAAGTACATTAATTAAACTTATTATAGAGCATTAATTTCAGCTCAGCTCTTACAGAACAGGTTTCAGCAGCTCTCTGTCGATTTCTAACGGAGAAGCGACGGAGGGATCTCCTTCTACGTCTGGCGAAGCTACGAAGTGGTGACATGGATCTTTGTAATTTTCCATCTCCATTTTCCTCCTTTTCTTCTTCTTTATCCCCCTCTTCCTCCGCCTGCTTCTCGTCCGGGTGACCCCACATCAGGTCCAGAGCACCCTGCAGGGATCGCTGCACGTTGCCCACCCAGCCGGCCAGCTGCAGCTGGGCGGATGACAGTTTTCCTCCCAAGTACTGCATGGTGGCAAAGCTCACACAGCTGATCCTCCTGATACTTCAGCCACCATAGGAACAAGGTCACCAAAGAAATTCTGCTGAAATCAGAAGTTTATCCAGACAGCTTAGTCTGTGATTTGTCTTTCAGTTGCCATCTGATGAACGTTGAGGGTATAAAAGAAAGGTTGTCAAGTCTTGCAAAAAAAAAATCCGTCACTTAAGTGGAATTGTTCTTTCTTCACATTTTTCATGCTTCAGCTTCCACAAACTTTCTGTTATTAGCTGTCAGTACAGCGTGAAGCAGTCTGAGCAGCCATGTGTGTGTGCTCTGACAACACAGTTAATTAATTACGACGGCTGTGACATCCCAAAGAAAAATCGTCTCTCTTACATCATCATCCACTTAAAGAGCGATGGAAGAGGTCTGTGTCAAAAATAAAATAAAAATCATTTGTTAAAAAAGTTTTTTAGTTTTACTCTGACACATTACCTCTGTTCATTTCCACCGTCTTTCCCCTCTTTGGTTCAAGTATGCCTTTGCACAGTCGAGGTTGTTTGCTTCTGTCCCAAAAAGCTGCGTGGGAAATATCTGCCACTCCATACATCCAAACCCAAGAGCAGAGCTGTAGATCATCCCTTTATCTCCTGTGATTTCAAAGAAATGTCAAAACAAAGCAGAGGTCTGTGCTCGGAGGTGGAAAATCCCAAAGGGAAGGAGGAAAGGTGCGGCAGGCTGGGCCATGGTCCTTTCTGCACCTCCCTCTCTCTTCCCGTAGGTAAATGCAGGCAGTGAATGAGGCAGGTCTTTGTCAGAGGGAAATGAGGAAAGAGTAGAAAACAGGAAGACTTTGGGAAAGCTGAACAACATTTGAGTAGCAGGGATCATTAAATAAAAGAATGGACAGCAAACATGTGAACTTTCTTCTCTGTGGATTAGCCCAGCCTCTTTTGTGTGAATATGTGTGTGTGTGTGTGGAGGTGGGGGAAATCTAAAACGGGGTGGAGAGATTGCAGGGAGGGAGAGAATAGAGCAAACAGGGGCACCATGTATGGTCATTCTGACATGCCGCCCTGCTGGTCCAAATGAGGACATGCTGCCCACATCACACCTAATCATGAGACCTATCCAATACATCCATCCGTCACCTGATCAGCAGCCTGAATGCTACAGAACACGGCCGGCTGTAAACCTTCGTCCTCGTTTTGTTCTGTTAAACTAAAGAGCTATGTTCTGCCACAGCAAAAAAATGCTTATTTCATGTAACTTTTTCTTTTATTTAGACTCAAATTTACTCTGTTATATGAGTGTCAGGTGCTCATGAGATCAACTTGAAAGTCGTTCAATGCAGAATGAGGAAGTGCTGTTTTTAAGACCAGCAGCACCACTTAGTGGAGCGAGCAAGGATGCACCATCACAGGAGAGACAACCGCAGCACTCAAATGTTGTCAAAGTTGATTTGCCATCACGGCCGGCTGCATGCTGGGTGGTGTAATAGTATGTGTTAAAGCGTGCATAGTGTAAACAGACAAGGAATGCCATAGACAGACACACACACACACGCTTCAGGAATCCTGAGTTTGGTGTTTCATCAACCTTGTAAAAGTGTTGCATGTGCAAACAGGTGCTGAAGCAGTCTTACGAAACATACCTCTGAAAGCTGATGTTCCCTCATCACTCGAAGTTCATTTCTCCCTCACAACAACAAATGTTTGCAGAGTCTGTTTTCACTATAAACTGTAACTAACTGTATTTGTAATGGAGCAAGATGCAACATCTGTTGCTGTTCCATGTGCTGTACCTGAACTTGTACTACTTGTCAATCAGAAACAACATAAAAATCAACCTCCATCATTAACTGACCGTCTTTACCAAAACCTGATAAGCCACGTCTTTCACGCTTCATGAAAATACCGTTTATTTGTGGATCCACACAGACGTCATTTCAGACACGGTTTGCTGGCTGCAGCTGTACAGCAACGCCACCAAGTCTCTTACTGAATATGAAAACAGTTTTCTTGAGTTTCATCCCATCAGGTCTGCAGCTGAATGCTGCTTTTAATAAATGGGTGTCAGTGTTTGCCGTTAAAAACATCTGATGTTCTCTAGCTTCAGGCTAAACTACTGATCTCCGAACATTACAGAGATTTGAATGAGCTAGAAATGATTTAGAGAAGGATGGATGGGTTTGGTATATTATTTTAGAGTTACACATTATTGAAATGATGAAATTGTAATGATTAAACTATGATGATCTTCAAATGTCATATTATCATGAAATCGCCTGAAAGATGTAAAAGAGGATTTGTTTTGACTGGGATTCAAAATAATACTGTATTCAGATGTTTTGGAACATATTCAGACTTCCTTTTATAGTTATATTAAATATGTTAGATAAGAATCTTCAGACAGCTTAAAGCAGATCCAACCACTGAGAACGGCCAAAAGACCACAATTACCATTGAATATGTTAAAAGCACTGTTGGTCTGTGTTGTAGCTGACATGTCTGTGCAACTTGTTTCCTTTTTTTTGCAAGCAAATGATCAAACTTGAGTTACCCCCCACTAAAAAAGGTTAAATTATTCTATTCCTTTAGATCAGTCAAATCAAGTTAAAATTTTACATCTGAGTTATATAATTGAGCCTATGTAATTTCCTTACATAAGCAATTTGTTATGAATTGGCCTGTTGGAATCAATGTATGATAATCAGATTGGCTTAAACTGACTGTGAAGCGCTCGGAGATGACATTCTCGTGAACTGGTGCTATACAAATACAGTTGAATTGAATAGAAATGTTATGATATGGCGTGTGAAATGTAGTGGAGATTTGAAAAGATACAAGTTGAATCATTAAATGATCTCATGGCACAACAGGATCATCATTAAGGCTCACATCTACACAACAGAAACACTCCTAACTACCAAAATACTTCAAATGGGCGGTGATACGAAGATTTTTTTTGCATCCAGTTCTTCCTTAATAGTTCAGTAACAATCAGTTTACTAATTCTACACTGGGTTATTAGTCACAGGAAAGGCCTATGATTAATCAAAAGACACCGTATAAGGTGAGACTCTGTAAAGTACAAATAGCTGAGCAGGTTCTGCTACACATTGCAACATAACCAGTTATCACAAAGCACCACTTTAGCAAATTAACCACAAGCTGCTCTGAGATCCAGAAAGATACAAATGTAGAAATAACTTGGGGTGCCCTGATTTTCTTAATTTGGGAGATCAGTGATTAGCCGATACTTTAGTGAAATTGGCTGATTTTATGCAGTAGCTACATGAAAAAGAGCAAAGATTTGCAATTTGCAATTCATGCAAGGGCAAAATAAGTCGAACGAAATGTTCAATTAAAAAAAAATTTTTTTATTTGAGAAGACTACTGTTTGTAATCTTTCATGGGTATTGTTAATTGTTTGTTACTAACATAAAATGTGAATATTGAAGCCATATTCTGTTAGTTATTTAAAAAATCAGTATCAGTCAAAATCGGAATTAGGATATCAAACTTCTTAAAGATATGTTTTGGCCAGAGAACGCCAATCAGCGCATCCCTAGGATTAACACATCCTCCATTTATTGTTCATGCACTACAATATACCCACTGTACGTCTTTCTCTATCTAAGGAATAAATCATTTTTAAGTTTTTGTGAGATGATGTTTGTGAGATGATGTTATGAATTGGCGCTATACAAATAAAGCTGAATTGAATTCTAGTCTTTCTATTCTATTCTACTCTATTCTATTCTATTCTATTCAATTGTGGAGGTAATTGGACTACAGTGAATTGTATTGAACTAGGCTGTGTCTGTAAAGTGCCTAAAGTTGACTTTTTTGTGAATCGACACAATTTTGAATAAAGCTGAATTTAATCAAATTGGCACTTGAGAGTTGTAGTGACATACTGAGAACGTCAGAAATTATGAAGACCAGGAAGAAGCCACTGTCTGAATGACTGAAGGAAGATACTTTTTTATGTACAGTATATGGGTGGGGGGGGTCTGCCTATGACAAACAATATGTTTATCTTTATGTTTTTATATGATAAATTTAGTTTGATTACCCCAATTTAACATTAGGGATATATCCAAAACTCATTTAACTTTGCTCAAAGCCGAAGTTCCTGGAACATCTGAGGAAATCTACTTGGTGTAATCCACCCATTTGTGACCGTAGCCGTCAGTACTGAGGCGCTAAACCCTCGCACTGTAGGAGATATTACAAATGCTATGAATAAAAACTTATCTGTTACCAATTATATCCGTCTACTAGCTGACAGACTTTCAGTTTGATTTTCTCTGTTTTCTCCAACACAAGAGCTACAAAGTTCCTGGTTTAACTCCCACGCTCTGCTTTTTAAATACTGTGCCATGGTTCAGTGGACTTTAACTGGAGTAGTTTTACCTTTAACAGCACCATGCCTCATCATCTGACGAGGCTGTAACAGGAGAATACAATCTAAAAATTCCCAGCCGACACGCTAACCACTGTTTTTTTTTAGAAAGCACAAGCTACTGTTTCAGTACAAGCAGAGAGACATGACTCCACAAACATGTTCCTCCAACTCACATTCAGACTAAACCAAAACCATAATCATAACTAATAATCCTAAACCAAGCTTGGTGTTGGCCATAATGCATCCTCACCTTTCTGAGATACAAAAATAGATTAGTTCAATTCCTAATAAGAAAATTAAACCTTGTGCACACAGCAGGTCAAGTTTTTAAGCTCAGTCAGGACAAAGCAAGTATAACAAGATGTTTTTCTTGTGTTACAGGAATGACAGTGCCGGTGCAGCTGAGGTATGTGTGCCTGCCAGGGTGACATGATTCACTGGTAAAAAGTCACACTTGTTCACTCCCATATCAGTGTTCAAACCTCACCCTTCCTTTTTAAATGAACACATTAACTCCTCTCTGCAATCACGGTGAAACTCATTTCTCACTTTTCATGCTATTTTGTAGAATCATTGTAGAATAACCCAGTCAATACTGTGTATAGAGAAGTTGCTTCATCCACACAGGAATGGGCTACGTCTTTGTTATTTTAACATCAACGGTGTGTGTACAAGATCTCATTTGGAAACGGTTACTATGAAACCTCAGTGTGCCCTTAAAGAACCTCTCACAGCGAGTAAAACTTCATCTTTTGGCTTCAAAGAATAACATGAATGAGTAGGAGGCAGGATCAAATTTATGGTCTGAGAAAAACAAAACATACTGGTGAGCACTCCGATACGAAATGGCTTGGATATGCAATAGTGATGGACAGTCACACACTCCTCTGCATGATAAATAAAAAAGCCCTTCCCAGAATCAGTTAAACGAAGAAAGCTGCTAATGGAAGTTATATCGTCATCCAGTCTGCCATCATGTAATCACAGGGTTCGCCACGAGGTGAAAACAATTCAAAAGGCCCCAAAAACACAACAGCCGGGATAAGAATACACAAATAAAAAAGCCAGAAGACAGCTTGCAATCCGATGGACATGACATCATCTGGAACACAGTCGTAATGGCACGAACACGCATGTCTCCAACAACACTGGATCGCGAGGGTTTATCAATGATGCAACAATAAACAGAGGGAGGTCGAGTCTTTCGTGCAACAAGACATATGCTCTGCTCAGATTCAGCCAAATGCAGCAAAGCTGAGAGAGAGAAACTCAGTACAGACGGACAAGTTAACCACCCAAAACATTCATGGAAAGCAGGAGTTACTGATGGTAAAGTGGGAAATACCTGATCTCAGCTTCAGCATCTACAGATAAAACCAGCAAATGGATAAATTAAAGGCTGAAAAAAGCTGGATTTAGACTCCAAACCTGGTCTGAGAAAGATTTCCTAGCTCTACTTATGCAATTTACTCCATTACATTAGAGCCCCTGAAGAAGAGTTTTACTTCTAAAATGGATGTAATTTCTAAATCCTTCATCTCAACTGGTTGGAAATCCCTCAGACTGGAATTATAGAAGTGTACAGAGAGTAAGATAAAAAATTTGTTTGGACCATGAAGAGCGAATAGAGTTACAATCCAACTTTGTATTTACCTCATTGTCATCTTCCTCAGCTTCATCTTCCTCCACCTCTGTGTCATTTTCTTTGTTCTCCTCCACTTCTTCCTCTTCCTCTTCCTCTTCCACGTCCAAGGAGATAAGCAGCTCTTCATCTAGCGTCTCTTTCTCGTCTTCCTCCTGTTCTTCCTCCTGTTCTTCCTCCTCCACTTCCATCCCTTCCGCCTCTTCTTTATTTAGGTTATCCTGGGCTGAGATAAACAGCTTTTCTCCTACCATCGGCTCTTTGTTTTGCTGAGGTTCATCATCCAGGAACACCAGCAGGTCCTCCACAGCTGTCCCTCTACGGCTGATGGGAGGAGATTCGACTTTTGGCCGGGGCGCCAATTTCTTTGGTTTGACGGAGAAATCGTCAAAGTCCACGTCCATCAGTGGCTTTTTGACAGAGAAGTCGTCATAGACGATATCGATCAGACTCTCCGTGGGCTCGGACACATTGGATGAGGGGGAGTAAAATGTCTCGGACTTCTGAGGAAAATCCTCGGAGTCGAAGCTGATCAACTGTTCTACGCTCTCCTCTTCCCTCGTAGTCGGTTCAAGTTGTTTTCTCTCTTCCTCCATTCTCAGCTCCTCCTGCATTTTTCTCTCCAGAGCCTCGGCTCTTTCTTTCTCCATCTGCCTCTTTCTTTCTTCCTCTCTCTGTTTTTCTATTTGCCTCATCCTCTCCATCTCTTCCTCTTTTTCCTGCTGAAGTTTCCTCTCAAGTTCAATTGTTTTTTTCTCCTCTTCCTCTCGTCTTTGTTTCTCCTTCATCCTCTCCATCTCTTCCTCTTGTCTCCGTCTTTCCTCTTCTTCCTCTCGTCTCTTTCTTTCCTTCATCCTCTCCATCTCTTCCTCTCGTCTCCGTCTTTCCTCTTCTTCCTCTCGTCTCTTTCTTTCCT
>JAVQJG010107817.1:0-14288 GCA_036024015.1 Craterocephalus amniculus | reverse complement strand
GTGGTCCTTGCTGTGGAGGGCCATGAGGGGGCTGAGGGTGGGGGTGCTGTGGAGGGGGGTGTCCATGTGGATGCTGGGTTGGATGCTGGGGGTGTTGTTGGTGAGGATGCTGAGGCTGTGGAGGGCGTGGGTGTTGTTGATGCTGGGAAAGCGGCTGAGGGTGCTGAGGGTGCTGAGGGTGCTGGGGGTGCTGGGAGGGAGCAGGGTGAGAGTACTGAGGCTGTGGCTGCTGGGGATGTGGGTGCTGTGGCAGGGCTTGTGGATGCTGCATATGCTGTGGGTGCTGTGAGTGTGGATATGTGGACTGCTGAGTATGGGAGGGGTGGGGGTACTGGGACTGGGACTGGGACTGGGACTGGGACTGGGGCTGGGGCTGAGCATGTGGAGGTTGAGGCTGGTGATGAGGAGCATGTGGATGATACTGCTCGTCCTCATAGTTGTCCGTTATCAGCTTCATTCTGCTTTGTGTCTGCAAGGAGAGGAAACAGCTTAATATAAGATGATCTGCATAAGAAATCAGACCTTTCCTTCACAGCAAGAGGAGAAAAAACAGCACAGAATGCAATTCTGAGCAACAAGCTAGGTTATTAATTTTACTTCAAACTGCTAGGCATCAAATCTGTGCAGCAGTACTAACATGTTGTTTCAGCTGGTGCATCAGTTTGTCCCGTTCCCTCTTCAGGGCTACCACCTCCTCCTGGGTCTTCTTTTTATTGGAGGCAGATAGTTCCAGCAGGGCAATATTTGCATCTTTCTCACTGATGGCTGCCAGTAGAGCTTGTTGTCTAGAAAAAAACAAAAAACATAACATAACATGATCAAAGCTTCGGCAATTGTGATCTATAAAAAACACAATAAACCTTCTTGTATTACTGGAAACTTTAATTCAGTATCAAAGCATCATGTCAAATGCTATCCAGGTGTAAAATAAAATCCACACAAGGCCAAGATCCAATTTTAAGAAGAGCATAGTAGGTTGTCTATGATTCCCTTCTTTCTTTTGCTGGTAAATGGGTTTTTCAGTTCTTGAAAGTCCCGCCAAAACATGTTAATCACTCCCTCGCTGGGCGCACTTTTCCTGAAGCCCCTTTAGTAAGTTTTCCCATTTTCTGTCCCAGCTTAAACTGCAGTAGTGTGCTGTGGCCTGATGGCAGGAACTTGGAGCCGCCAGCACAGACTGTAACACTGTCTACAAAAACAAGGCAAGTCTGTGTCTGCTTGCTGTCGCCGAGGTATATCTTTGTTATCGCATAAAACAGGACTTCAAGAGATTTGAGTATAACATAGTCAGCAGGGAATGTAACATAATAAAACTGGAGAAATCATGTTTATGTGATCAATTTAAAGTGCAAAAACTATCAGTAGTAGTGGTTGTGCTCATGCAGACTTGTATTTTCAGAAAGGACTCTTAGTTTGGAGTATCAGGAAAAACTTCAAGCACAGGGGAAATTGTTGGCAAACCCGACTAAACTAACAACAACACTAACTTCATTTCGAGGATCTCTTCCAGTTGTTTCCTGCGCTCTTGTCTCATGTTGGTGAGGTGGGAGTCCCTCTCCTGTAAAGACTGCTGCGTGGAGGAGAGACGCTGCTTGGTGGCATCCAGCTCCTGCCTCGTCCTCTCCAGCGTGTTCATAAGCTCCTCCAGCTGTCAGACGGAAGTTACATGATAACATTCAGAAAACAAACGACTCAACCGCATATCATCAATGCTGCACGTTTCTCAAGAGCAAATACTCACCTTTAAGTGGTGACCGCCGTCTAAGGAGCTGTCCTTACGAGGGTCCTGTCCTAAGCCCTTCTTGTCCCCATGTGGTCCCAATTTGATGTTTGTACCCTTTTTAGTCTGATCTTTACCTCCTTGCCTGTAATAGTGTAGACATTTAAAAGCATTTCCATGCCACCGTAATAGAAAACACTAAACTCTCTTTTGTTATAACAAGGTAGGAGACATTATGTAACTCAGCATAATGATGACACAAACAAGGAGAATGGGTGAAATGGAAAAAACAAAAGCATTTTGAAAAATTTGTCCCAAAGTAGTTGCAGTTAAAATAAGGATAACAGCAGGAGTTATCACATGAGCTGATAACTGGTTAGGTTGGACATAGAGATGAGGCTGAGACAGCAGCAGGGATATTTCTTACCTCGGAGCTAAACTGCAGATGGGGAGAGGAAAAGGTAGAAGACAAGAGGATGACGGGACACATGAAAAATAATTGGAAGCAGGAAACAAAAGCACACAAAGGAAAAGTAAAAGAAAGAAACATTAGAACCAGAATATAAAAAAACAACCACAAAAAAATAAAATACTTTGAACCAAGAGGAGACGCTTTGATATAATCCTCAAACAACAAGAGATTATAAATGCATTTGTGACAGTCGCTGCTCTGCAGGCCGACACAGGTAATGCAGGATGCACCTTCTCTAAAAAAAATGAAACCGTGTGCATCTGCTGCCAAGCCCAGGGTGGCAGGCATGCAGTCAGACAGGCAGAATTAGCCGGGCAAAGGAAGAGAGGAGGACAGGTTTTAGTGCTGCGCGAAGGGAGGGATAGGCAACGTTGGTTTGATCGACTGGGCGACATTTACAAAGTGGATCAGTTATGAATGCAAGGTTGTTCAGACAGAGGAGGACCCAACCAAACTGACACACTTCAGGAATGAGGGTTCAGTCCAGACCCTACAAACTTCAGCAGCTCATTCTGAGCGCAGGTACCTGGAGCATAGCAGCTCTGTTCATGCAGGCTACGCACATCATGTTCTTTAGGATCTGGTAGAGCAAGCTGCTAGGCAGGAAGGGGGGGCAGGTTAGGACAGAAGAGCAGGGAGGTGGACACTGGGAGACAACTTGAGAAGAGAGGAGCTGTCAGGGGATGTTGATGGGATGTAAAAAATAAATGCATGGTCAGGTGGCTCAGAGTTAGAGACGTAGACAGATGGGTGCCTAGAATGAGAGAAAAGGGAAGCGTGCCCATGGTAAGAGGAAGTCTCAGCTCTAAGGACAGACACTTCCGATTGTAAGCTACAACAAACAGCCATCAACACTAAAACGGACATGAAAATGGCCTGTGCGTCCACGTTCCTGTGCATTTGTGTGATATCATGTACTGTAAGCTTTTTTCACAAAGGACACGCCCCGTAGCCTCAACTAAAAGAATAAAAGAAGCAAGATCAGGTGAAGCGCTCACACCAAGTTTATATCTAAATGCTCATACAATCCCCAAGCAGAAAAAGTTGCAAAAGCATAGCAGTTTTATTTAATCTGTTAGTATGAGAACAAGAGATTTCATGTTGTCAGTTTCATTTTATCTGTCAGTATACGACGTCCATCTTTGCATTTCAGGCCTGCAACGCATTTCACAGTGAGTACAGTACAGTGGGTTAGCTGAAAGGCAGGCTTACAATTTGGTCATTATTTTATCATAATCTACATAAAAGATGAAAAGGACCAAAGATGGGCAGAAGATCTCATATTTTTTCAACTAATGTGTAAAGAAACACATTTTGAAGGGTGTATAAAGAAAGACTGAGGGGTATTTACATATTTCTTCTTTTGCTGAACAGAATTTCATTAAACAAGTCAAATAATCTATAAGAAGTTTAGTGCATAAAGAGCAAGGGAGAAAGGCTAAGTTGAACATCTGTTAACATAAATCCCTCTAATGGGCACCACATCAAGAACAGTCACATAGCAATAGCTGATATAACTGTTGTGAAGCACTACATTAAACCTGACCACATAAAGCTTTCCTGTACAAAAAAAGACCCATGTTAACATTTAGCAAAGGCATCAACATCTTCTCTGGGCCAGGATACATCTGGGCTGGATCACACAGGGGAAGTGTGTGTTGTGGTCGAACTAATCAGCATGTGAGATTGTGCTCCTGAGTAAAGGCAAAAAGAACCATCCACACTATTTTCAATGAAGCGACAGAGTTGAATTCTGTGACTGTTTGGGGCTGAAATGCTCATTTACACTTCTGCGATGGCAGAAATAATGCAGAAGACTTTGTTGAGATTTTAGAACAAAACAAGCTGCCTCCATAACAATATGTTTTCCAGGGACTTCCATAAGAACATGAATACAATTTTTGCACAAATTATAGAGGCATGGCTGGAGAAAAGGAGATTACAGGAACTGGATTGACCAGCTGAATTCCTGAGTTTTCTCCGGTAGCGAATGTGCAGATCACTTCTAAACAAAAATATGACATCATCTTGTTGCACATTTTAAGATGTAATGGAAGAACAGTGTGACAAATTAACACCTAATGTCACTTAAGACAGTTTGCCAGCATGTCTTAATAGCTGTGAGAAGAGCAACATTAGAAAGTTTTAAAAAGTTTAGTCGCAGTTTTTTTTTAAATTATTATAATTATTATCATCATTATTATTATTGTTGTTGCTGCTGTTGCTGTTGTTTGCAGGCCTGAGAGCAAAAACAAAATTTATTTGTTTTTTTTAATTCTTTACGTAACATCTTCCTTTCATCACAACTTTTTCCAATTTGGTATTGTAGTACATTATATATTGTAGCATAATTTCCAATACATATAAAAGTGCAAGGGATTTTGAAAAGAGTACAAATCCAAGTATGCAACTTAAAGAGTCCTTGGCATGACTCTACCATGCATTGTTACAGCATCAGGCAGCAACAGGAATGAAAGAGTTCACAGAATCAAAGGAACAGAATATATACCAGCCTCTGCATATATTTGAACGGAATAAGCAGTTGCAATGTGCGACTAATCTTTAGATTAAACCTTTAACAAAAAGGTTTAAAGTTCATATTGAGCCAAAATGTTAACATGTATCCAGATCTAGACAGTTACACTCTATGTGATGCTCAAATTTACTGAGAAGTAATTTAATTAGTCATAAATCAAAACCTAATTTCCTGTTTATGTAATTTCTTTATACAGTAGCTAGATGGTTGTTAGTGTGAAACTGCAAAAAGGAACAAGAAGCGCAAGGATCCTTTGCCACAACCAAACACACGCGTGCTTTGTAACACACATACACAAGATGATAAAAAGCATTCACAGAGCAGATACAGAACCAAACGTATGCTGAGGAATTGAGGGCAGAAGTGAATCCAGTGATCTTTGCATCATGTGCATGAAAGGCACCGCGGATATGAACAGAGTTCATCCCTGATACAAAGATCTGTGAATTCTTCAGACAGCAGGCAGAACCGGGCGCACAGGTTAAACCAGATGCAGTTGCAGCCGTTGCAGTTGGAGGCTTTAACCACGCAGCAGAGCTGAAGTGCCAGGGCAGAGCACTCACTTTCCCAGGAAATCCCACACCATGCCCCCTATCTGCTGGGGGGCAGCGGACACAGAAGGGAGCGGGTCAGGGGGAGCTCTGCCACCGGGACGAGGGGTGGGGCGAGGGGCAGTGTGAGGGGGGCTAGTGTTCGGAAGGGCCGGGACACAACAGAGAAAAAGTTGCAAAGGACGTGAAGGACAGATTGAAAAATCAGAATCAGATTTGAGAAAGGAAGAGGAAGTTGACCGAGGTCAAAGTTGATCGATGCCAGTGGGGACAGAAAGAGACAGGAAAGAAAAAGGGAAACAGGATGGAAAAAAGAGGGTAAACATGGCAAAAAAGGACAAAAAGACTTTAGTAATCACATAATGAACTGCCAGAAAATTAGACAGTCAAAAAAGCGACCAGTATCTCTAACTGGGAGGGGAATTTAACTGATTCACTACCTTGTATTTTAGTATTATAAGTGGAAAGAGAGAGGGACTTTCTTTCTTTTTATGTCAGGGTGAATCCTGCCCACATGAATGAAGACAGGCTCCTCCATCAGGCAAACCAAAGTGAAAACTGGTTCCAGTACACAGAGTCTGCACCACACAAATCCAAGACTGAGACATCATGTTGTTGCTAATGTGATCCATAAATAGATATTGTCTCCATACATGGGTGACTGAGCTCTAACTTTCAGCTCTAATATGGCAGAAACACTCAAGCCCACAATAAAGCCCTGTCTTCCAGCTCAAGTTCCATCTGTTATTTAGATAAGAAGGCCTGAGTCAGGACCCCAGCGTAACGATGACTATGTTATCACAATGCATTGCTGTGTGGAGAGTCTTTGCCGCTTGTATGTATGTGGATTTGACAGGTTCCACTTTAAAACTGTACAACACCAGGCGCAACTCCCATTGAAACGGGACCCTGATGCACCACCTGAGCAGCAAAAAACTGCTTAACAAACAAAAAAACCCACAACTTCTGCCTTCATATTAAACATTAGACCCAATTTACTCAAGCCTGATCCACAAAAAATCCACTGGATTTAAAAGATCTGTAGTCAGGTATGTGGTTTTACAGTTAGGGACACATGTAAACATAAACACACAGAGGTTTAATTGAAATGTGAAGAACACTCGTTGCGCGAAGCAGTGATGACAATAAACTTCTTCCAGCCACTTACAGTGGTGAAAACAGCAGCATGCTGTATTGCTAAGAGTAAAGACATAAAGAGGATTGATTCCCTCAAATTACAAATAAGCTCATCAGAGGAAACTGGTCAAAGAAATAATGGAGGCCGGTATATCAAAACTCAAAAGAAATAAAATGACATTTCTGCACACAACACACTACATCTAAAAATAAGGGAGGAAACGTTTCTGTAAACAGTCTAAATAGTCAGAGCTATTTACCTTTCCAACTCAGCAATCTTCTTGTCCTTGTCATTCTTCTCAGTCTCCACCTCCCGCAGGATGTCCAGCAGTCTCTCCACCTCCACCTGAGCCTTGTTTGTTTCATCCTTGTAGTAGCTCACCTCTTTCTCCAGCAGCTTCACCCGGTCCACATACTCTGGGTTTCCTCTGGGGCCAGACTGATGCTCCACCTCATGAGCCTTCTGCATTCACATGCCAGGGACAGACAAACATATGCGCACCCGGTGACACACCCAGTTAACGTTATTGACCACAAAGCCATGCAGTGCAGCTCTGAATGTGGTACTTCCCATGGAAGAGATACATCCCAGTGCATCACAGTACATTTGAGCTTTTTATTAGCTACCACCCTTTTTCTCTCTGTCCTTCTAAATGAGCAAAATGGAGTGACTGTAGTGGACCAGGGCATCATTACTGGTACAGGCTCATAGCTTTTACAGAGCTATTATTTAGCTCCATTTAAAAAGCCCTCTGAGACTCAGTCAATTTGCACACTTGGTCAGTCTGCAGAATGCAAGACTGTGCATGAGTGTTTTTATGTTTCTTATGTTTCCAAAGGGCTAAAAAGTAAAACAAAGCAAACAAACAAAAAAAAGTGGCAATTCAGTCTAAAATCTATCACCATCTTACAAAATCAGAGCTTGAATTCTGGTCCTTATGGGCAAAACAAATCACCACTGAAATCTCCAAAAAATAATACAATACCAGTCAAAAGTCTGGACACATTAACCTGTTAGATTTAATAGGAAAGTGCATCCAAACTTTTGAATGGTAATGTGTGTTGCAAAAAGTAATACAGATCCTCCAACCACAGCTGACACTTCAGCTAACCACACCACACTGAGACAAACGAGAAGCGTGGCCACACTGACAACATGCAACAGGTCCACCAAATCATGCAAACCCAACAAAGCCAGACAGTCTTTACATTTATCGACCAGAAGTAGGGTGAAAGAGGTACAACAGCAACCAAATAAGCCCGGTTTAACTATCATGATTTAGACATGTTCCAAAATCTTGCAACAGCAAAGTGATCAATAATTTGATTGTAAATGTAGATAAAATCATGTCACACCAACTGATCACTGCCGAAGCTTGTTAAAACTATTATATAAAAAACTCAGCATTGTGTTTAAGCTGTAGATGTGAGCACCCTGTCAGTACAGGAGGTGCTGACATGTTTGAGGATTTTTATTTACATAAAAAACTTAACTGCATTCTCTCTTTTTTTTACTACATTTTTTCAGTATTTCATTATTTTTCTTTTGCCATGATATAAGCTGAAAGCTTTTTAAAACCCTGTGACTTTGCCATACTTTACTGTCACCATGCCAGAATAATCTGAATCTTCATTTGGGTTAAATGAAGGTCAGTTAAAGAAAAGAGAAAGAGAACAGACATCATTTTTCATCTCCATATTAAGGAAAAGTTTCATTTTTAAAGGGGCAACAAGCAGAACTTCATCATTTCCAGATTGAGGGAAATAAAAAATTGCCATGTGAAGAACTAGAAGTGTAATTTCATGGCCTTCCTCCTCCCTCCTCATGGAGCACTTGGCCCTCCCACCCTTGTAAAGTCTACATCCAATGAGCTATGGAAACGTGTATTTTCAAGAGAGCGCAATGAAACTCTCACCTAAAGATGACCAGGGTCCAATATTATCGTACTTCTACAAAACAACGGTTGTTGGCAAGGAAATTGCTGAGTAAAGAAAGAGGCATAACTCGGATTAACATGGGGCTTGCATTTCCAGAGCGGGGAGCACTGCGAGACCTGAAGCAGGTACTTACAATCTAGCTCTTCCTCTCCTGGACAGCTGAGTTCCAAAATAAACGTTAGAAGTTACTGCAGCATGCTTGGTGCTCGGTGTGCTTGCACCTTGCACATTCATAGACGAGGCAGTGGAGCAGAGGTAGAGGGAGGCGTGGCTCAGATTAACATTGGCCTTTGGTCTACATGCGCTGCACAATGGCAAACCTCGCAGGCAAATTTCGCTTTTTGCCACTTTAAAGTTTAATGTTATATCTATTTTTTTGCAGGTCGTAAGACATTAGGAAATTTGAGCCGAGTACTCTAAGTTCCATAAGATAAATTTACTTCCAAATGTTTGTCTACAGACTGCCATTTGCTCAGTAAGCCTTGCAGAGTAAATTCCCTACTGTATATGCAGATTCTGCATTCTGGAGACTGTTGTGTGCAGGGATCAGCATTCACACATAAAATCTCCAGATGGAAGTCTGAACTATAACTTTTATCAGCTGACTTATGACTTGTTTTCATGGATCTATTTCTATTATTATAATAATACCATCAAACATTAGTAGGGCAAGCCTAACCTGAGATAAATTAACTATAGAGCTAAAACACAAAACCTGACAGATTTACAGGTTAAATTATTTAAGTATAGCAATATATCAATAAATCTCTCCTGGGATCTTACTGAAACTGTTTCATAAGGGTGTAGTAGCAACTTAAGTAGCTTTATTCATGGTTCTGTTGATCTATATTGTCGTATACAAACTGTTTTTAAAATATTTTTTGTGCATCACACATCAATATTCACTGCCTGTAATGCAATCCAATTAAACAACACAGAAAGTTAAAACAATCCTCCTTTTAAAATGTCTGAGTAGAAAGTATCTAATAATGCTACAAAGATTCAAACTCCAGTTCTCAGCACAGATCTCAACAGATATTTTTCTTTTTTTTTTGCACCAGCTTCAACACAAGTCACATACACAGACAGTTACAGAAAGGACTCTCAGCACAAAGTAAAGCTCATTATATCAGTACAGTGCAATGGGCAACATGCATGTAGGTGGGATAAAGCAGAGTCTTTGCTCGGATTTGCCATGATCACCATCTAGCATATTCCAAAGAAGTTTTCAGTGTCCTCATGCTTTGAATGTGTGCCTCACACAGCTCAAGAGAGGGACTTACAGGATTGTTCATGTGACTGAAAAGCTGCTCAGCTTGCTACATTGCAAATGGAGTGGGTTGAAGAAGGGACAAGAGACAGGGGGGAGTCCAGGAAGAGTAAATGTTAGGGCTTAGCTTGAGCCAGAGGAGATAACAGCAGGATCAGACATGTCACAATACATGTTTGACGAACAAGTAAGACAGTTTGAATACGGCACGTGTTTTTGAAGGTTAATAGCAGCACAACACGGACAACTATACAGAGGAACACACACAGAAAAAGTCTGTGGATTGTTGAGACTGAAAGATGGAGAGGGTTACAGCCTGTATCAGAACGAAATGTGCTTTATAGAAAGCATATGCATGTTTCTTCTTCAAACAGATTTTCACTTTCACACTGCATGAGAAGTGAGTTGTTTTGCTAAAGATGTTTGATCAATCAGCGCTGTCCCCCATGAATATACTGTACCACGCCATGGTTAGATAGCAATAATATCTGCAGAGATGGTATTGAACTTTTTTTTTGTAAGAATAAAAAGAAACATAGAGATCTCTGAGATAATCATCCCTGTTGTTATTCTTTTCTGGGCCCATGAATAAGAGCATCTGCATTCAGAGTGGAAAGGCTCCAAAGTGTTCAGCCAAAGAGCCTTTTGTATGTGAACATTTCAACCAGCACTGACGACCAGAAAACACAACTTTTGTCTGAAATATTTTGTCTTAAATAGTTTCAGATCTGCTGTTTCCAGTGAAGCTGACAGCAGTGCTCCAGGTGACCTACTTTATTTTGTTACAGTGCTATGACGATGTCACATGACCTGATCACAGAACCAAGGATAATTTCCCTGCCCTCACACTCTGCATAACCAGCACACTGAAAGACTAAAAACACAACAGATGGATGGATGCAGAGTCGAATCTGAGAATGAACATCTATTGATCCAGCTATCAATCACAGGGCTGTCTGGTATCATCAAAGTAGGAGCATTCTTCATCATCATAATGCATTTTATTTATAGAGCTCTTATCATGACACACAAAGATGTTTTATAGGAACCTTAAAAAAGATGGGTTTTCAATTTTAAAAAAAAATTCAGGTCAGAACAATCAAGGAGGACTTTAGGGAGTGAGTTTCAGAGAGAAGGGGCACAAACTGAGAAAGCTCGATCATCCTTCTCATCAGGATCACTAGTAACAGTTTCTATGTACACTTAATTACTTGATGGTCAACTTCAATGTTTTTTTTAAGTAACCATTTATTTTTTAAATGAATTAGTACACATGTTGCCTGTCTTGTTCTAATGTTCAAGTATGAAGGGGCAGAGGCATTATCATTCAGAGGTCTGTGATTGCACAGACCTGTAAAATCTGATCATGGAACATTTCGCTGTAAATAAAGAAATAACAGGAAGGTAAAAATAGGTCACCTGTTCTGCTGTCAGCTTCAGATCCAGAAAGTTAAGATCCGGAAAACCCATAGATTTGTTTGATAGGCCACGGAAAACCCGCAATATTATAGTTGGAATGTTATAATACAAAACTTTATTTATATGAGCACAAAACTGGTATCAGCAGGTGTTTCATTTCTTGTGTTATTTGTTTATCTTTTGGGCTCAATATGTTAATAAAATAGATAAAAGTGTAAATAACATGAAAAGTTTTGAGAACTGTTTTAAGCCAACAGAATTACCCCTTTTGAACTTAAAAAAGCACATAGCGTAAAACTGAGAAAACCAGAAGTACCTGTTTTTAACCTGTACATGTGTCCAGATTTTAATACTGATTTAATGTGTCCAGTTAAGTCCGGGACAGAAATGCTACAACAATATGTGTAGCAAAGATTTTCAGTGCTTACCGTCAGAATATCTTATGTTCTTTCTTAAATAATGACATTTTAGGACAACATTTAGGAGGGTTTTCAGTCTGTATCACATGAGTTTACAGCTAATAAACATTTGGCAATCAACCGCTTTTGTAATGTTTTGGCATTTCTGATTCATCTTAAATTTTCATCAATGAGCCAATCTCACGTCAATTTCTCAAGAAAATGCAAAGACTAGTTAAGTTTTCTAGTTATAGTTTCTAGTTCCAGCACTAGCAGGTGCAGATGGTATGCATACTGCAGTCATCTGAGTGAGAATAGCTTCAGTGTTTAAATGTCATGTGTTGGCAAACATCCTTACCCATCAAAATGCTGATGGACATCAGTATCTCATTAATCTAAAAATTGATGTAATGTATTCAAATACACAGGAAAGGATTGCTTCTTACTATCTTACTCTTAACAGTAATATGTTTATTATTTCTTCCAAAACAGAAAAGGCTTGTCTGGTAAAAGAAAGCAGCACATAAAACAAATCTGACGAATGATCTTACACTGAGAGACACACTCTTACCTTCTGTAACTGCGTCTCCAACTTACTACACTCCTCTTTTTTCTGCTCAATGGCGATCTCCAGTGACTTGAGCTTTGAATCCTTCTTGAGGCCAGAGGAGGCCAGGGATGATGCATGTTCTTTGAGATCGATGAGACTGGACTGTGGGTGTACATCCGGCAGAAACGATAAGCACCTGTTTGAATCCAACAGTCTGGCCCAGCATGTATAACTGGGCCACAGTGCCAGAGGCTACTGCATAAATATATAAAGACCTCTTGTAAATGAGCAACTCTACAGAAACTGCTTATAAAGATATTAGGCACTTTCAGCTACAGTAGATAAGAAAAAGGCAGAGGCACAGCACATGTACAGTCATGTGGACACGCAACTAAAAGCTTAGAAAGTCAAAATCTTACTGACCTCTTTCTCTGTCAGTTCTATATGCAGACTGTTGACTTTCTCCTTCAGGTCTTTGTTCTCCTTTTTATACGAATCCACCTCCTCTAGACGTTCTCTGTCCTCCCTCTCCCTTTGGTCCTTTAAACGCTCTATAATTCTCTCCTAACACAAACAAACGCACACAAGAACACAACATTAATCATTGCTTAATGAAATGATTAAGGTTCATTTCATCAAGTTAGGCAGACAATACATCTACTCACTCCTAAAAAAATAAGTTAATTCGTCATCAGTCGCTGGGAATATTGAGGCAATAAGCAGAGTACTTCTCAGTGCAGAGGCTTCTTTTTGCGATGGATTACCAAGGCTAATGTATTAAAATTAGGCTGGATGAGTTTCTAATTTGGATTTATCTAAGAGAAAAAGAAAAAATAAGATATAGCTCATGGAATGAAGGTGGTGGAGTCCAGCATCGAACCAAAAGGAGTCTGCCACAATTTATTGTTTTTTTAATCAAAATCAGAATATAAAACATTGCATTAAGTAGGGATGCAACAATACCACTTTTTTTCAAACCGATACTTAAATCTGAGTACTTGCTGATACTGAGTGCCAATACTAATACTTCCACCACACTAAAACAGTGCAATGAATTGGAAGACAGGTTTTATTTTCTTCTCTGCTTTTTACAACAAACAATGGTGAAATAAAGAGAAAATGAAATACGAATAAAAATAATAACATAACTAAAATTTCAAATGAAAATAATCATTGCGCGTGATAAATTGGGATCGGTTTCTGGTATTGATCGACTTTAACAAGAACAAGTAAAAGTAGCTACTTTAGAGCGGTATCGCTACCGATGCAAACCTAGCAATAAGCATATTGCATATTGCAAATTTCTTGTGCCTGAATGAGCGCAAAACTGAACATTTAATTTGGCAATTCATCCCCCAAAATTTTATCTCCTCACTTTGTCCTGCTTTCCTTCCTTACATCAGCCATGCGGTGAAGAAGTTGGCTGTGACACTGGACAGTGCCTTGAAATTTGACAAACAAGTCAATTGTCTAGTCAGTGCTAGCTTTTTTCAGCTCCGTCTACCGGCCAAAGTGAAGTCCTTTCTGAGCCAGAGGGACCTTGAGAAGGTCATACACGCATTTTTCAGCTCCCGTCTAGACTACTGTAATGCACTGGTATGTTGGTATTAACCAGGCCTGCGTGCATCGTCTGCAGCTGGTGCAGAACACAGCTGCTCGCATGCTGCCGCAAGTAACACCACATTACACCATTCTCAAATCTCTCCACTGGCTCCCAGTCAAATTCAGGATTGATTTTAAACTTTTAGTGTTTGTTTTTAGTGCTGTCCATGGCCTGGCACCTTTTTTATCTGTGTGAGCTTTTAAACATTCACCAACCCACCAGGGCCTTGCGCTCTGCTGGACAGCACTTGTTGCAGGTCCCTCCCTAGGTGCAAGCAGTGGGGTGATCGCTCTGGAATAGCCTTCCACTTGAACTGCGATCTATCACGGACCTGCCACTGTTTAAAGCTACACTTAAGACTCACCTTTTTAGGATTGCTTTTATAGCACTTTCAGTACTCACTGACAACTTCTTTTATTATGTTTTTATTGTCTTAATGCGCTCTTTTATTGTTTCATGTGTCTTTTTTAAAATCCATTTTATTCTCTTAATTGTTTTCTTATTCTCTGTAAAGCACCTTGGTCAACTCTGGTTGTGAATAAGGTGCTATACAAATAAAGATTGATTGATTGATTGATTGATTGATTGATTGATTGATTGATTGATTGATTGATTGATTGATTGATTGAGATTAATTGTCATGTAACACAAAATAGGCACCTGATCCAGGTTTTACGCCTGCAGCGTCCATGGT
>JAVQJG010107814.1:0-12721 GCA_036024015.1 Craterocephalus amniculus | reverse complement strand
TCATGTTGGGCATTAATCTAGCAAGCACAACATGATTTTGTGGCAGCTGTGTTGCATTTTCCAAAACAAAATACCTTTGTTTCATCGGACACTAAAGCAGAATGATGGTCTGTGCCATTTTCTCCGAATTTCTAGCATTTTGAAATATATTCCTGCTAAACAAATCTTAAAAACTGACTCACCTGTAATGTGAAAATCTTTTAGGGAAATATGATTCCTGATTTAGTTTTTCCACAGAATCTGGCAAAAAAGCAAACTAAAAACCACAAAAATAAGCAATATAAAAAAATAGCAAGAATGCCGATTTAAATCGAATCGGCACCCCCCAAAAAATAAAATCGTAAAAGAGTCGAATTGAGAGGAAAACGTATCGTCCAAGCCTGACATATAGGCGAGGCAAGTTTATTTATAGAGCACATTAATGTACGAGACAACTTGAGGTGCTTACATAAAACACTCGTTATATAAAACAAATGTCTCTGCAGAGTGCACATGTTCATACGGTAAATATCCTGGGGGTGGATATGGGGGAGGGTGGTCTCATTCCAGCCTTACATTCAGAGGATGCTAAAGGATGACCCTTCATATAAATGTATCTTGTATCTACATGTCTGAGAACCACTGCTCTAAATTTAAGGCAGGACACTTTATAAATAAGGAGGATGAGGTGCTTTTTGGTGGGTCTGGTTCCTGCATCTACAGGCCCAAAACCAGCTGATGCCAAATTCTGATTTTATTATGACATGTCTACCAACTTTGTTGTTTATGTATAAATGTGTTAAAACATGAAGGTGCTAATTTGACAGATTTATGAAATGAAAATTAAATAAAAATAAATTTATTTATCCCATATTTGTAGTAGTTTTTTGTCATTTATTCTATATTTCATCGCTGTATCGTTTAATTTTGACCCACCGGGGTCCTGACCCCCGTTTGAGAACCACTGTGTTAAAGTACACAATGCACCATGGGTAATGTAGTTTGACGTAGGTGTAGCGCAAACTTAGGCATTGAGTATTGCAGGACAACGTTAGAGTATTAGGGCCTCTGACGTAAAGATAAATACATTTCTTTGGGAAAAAAAGTCAGAAGTTTTTTTCTGAATTCTGACTTTAATCTCAGAGTTAAATCACAAAATTCTGAATTAAGAAATGACAAAAATCCTCCCCAAATCTTTTTAGACACAGAATTCCGACTATTTTATCAGAAATCAGATTTTTTTTTCCTTCAGTGGCGCTAATCATCTTCAGTACGGGACCTGACACAACCTGAATGAGCTCAAGTTCAAGTTCTTTATTTACAAGAACGTGTAGTAGTACCCTCATCATCATGGTAATTAGTTTGAGCCGAGTAAGACAACTTCCTGAAGATCAGCTGTTCCTGAAACCAACTCATCTGAAAGTAAAAGCTTATGGAACCTAGAAAAGACCTGACAGACGAATTTAGCCTTGGATTTATGAAGAGCCTGTCCAGGTGCAGGATGCATTCATAACTCAGGCTCAGCAAAAAGTAAAATATATTCAGACAACACCTGGAAAATGGGGATAAAGCCTGTCTTCTGCCTTTATCCATGCATTTTCCACCGCGTGCAACCAGGAGAGCCTCTATGTGAGCGTCCGTGGTCCCACCCTGCCAGATAAACAGACCCAAACTGGCAGAGTGGGGCGGATTCTGCTCTGTCTGTGGACTCCCCACCAGTCCCGGCGGCCCACGTCTGCTTGGGGCTGCCAGCTGCTGTCAGTCCTTCAGAAAATGTTAAAAATGTGAAAAGCAGAGAGCTGTGGATGATTAACTTTTCATAAAGAAAGCATATGAGGTGACTGGCTGCAGACCAAGTGCTCTCTGGTGATTCAGACCCGTGCATTAAATACAGCAGAGTCTGGCAGGAGTCTGAGGCTGACGCAGGAATCTGACTACCTTAAAAATAGTCCAGTGATGACTGTATGCTTCATCAGAAATTCAGCACTTTTCCAAAAACCTGAAACCACACATGCCTTTTTTGGAATTCTCCGTATTTCAGCCAGCCTCCGACTGACTGTAAAATGTAAATACTGACAAAATGGAGTCATTTCAGTCTTAAATACGGCCGACGGGTCACACGTGTGTTTAAAAGGAGGACATTTAACAGCAGGGGTTTGTTTAGAGTGAGAAGGACGAAAGGATGGCAGCAGCTTCTCCCGGCTGCTGGACGAGGGATGTGTGGATGAATGTGCTGGAATAACACGGTGGCTGGGTGAGCTCTCCAAGGCCTGGTCCGGAGCCAGGGACGAATCCAACCTCAATCTGTGATCCGGACCGGCTCAGGCCGACCTTCCTCCTACAGATCAGCTCCTCCCGCCGCCCATTAACCCGCGCTCACATTTCCATTTCGCACTATATCAGATGTTGAAGTTGAGTTTGGTCCAAGCCGGCTTTTTTATTCACTCTCAGCCCCCCTTTTTAATCCTAGATACGCCCCGCATGAGGTAGACATGCGACGCTGGGCCAAAGATGTGTAAACCTGGCAGGTCCAAAACATACACAGCCCCTGCGCCAAGAACTGGATTAGTTCAGAGCTCCCTGCACAGACGCAACGCCGAACGCCTTCCTGACCTTTTACTGGGAAGGCGCCGGCTTTCACCGATGACAAGAGACAGGTGTAGCCAATTAATCGGCGGTGGCATGCTGTCTAGGGGACGACAGGATAATTACAGCCCCATGGCTCGTTTAAAAAAGCCCCGTTTTCCTGCGATGCTCTGCAGACACAAAGGAGGTTCGGAGGGTTAAACAGGCCTGAAACAAGTCAGCCTGATAAACACAGGATGAGAACATCTTTTTACCAGATCAGATTTTGGTATTGGTGGAGTTTTGCGTATACTGGTAAGGGTGAGGCATGAAAATATCTCAGACATACAGTCTGCAGGATTATTCACCCTCTTCTAAATCATAGTTATGTGAAAAAATACATTGCTTTTTAATTTAACTGAGTTGAAAAAATAATGCAAAAACAATCAATCAATCAATCTGATTCTGGATCAATGAGAGCAGGTATCTGATGAGCAGGGGGGAGAATACCCGTGGACAAATGTAGAAGTCTGATGGAGGTCCAGGAAACAGCTAATTGCAGTGATGGCCTAAAAATTTTAATAGAAAGTTCAAGTAGTTTATTTTTTACGAAATTAAACAGAATCACTGTTATGTAAAACATTAATTAGCCACCAGATGGCAGAGATATGTTTAGAGAAGCAGCTCTTAGCTATTATGCTGCAAACAAGTGGAACATTAGATCATGATGTGTCTTTTTATCTTGGACTCAACCACCGTTTTTGAATGATTTTGTGTTTGAATGATTTTATTGTAATTCCTATGAATGATATCCGGTTTGGATTTTATTGTAATTCCTATGCAAAGCAATTTGAATTGTCTTGAACCTGAAAAGTGCTATATAAATAAAATTGCCTTGCCTAAAAGGATTGTTCAGCTACAAATCAGCTGATGAGAGATGGAACTTAAATAATTTTATATTTTTGCTTGTTTTTTTTTTTTAAATATTTATATTGAACCACGATTAAAACAATTATTTCTGTGTATTGAACTTTAAAATTCTATTGATAATTTATTTGGATTTTGTGATTCTTATTTTTCTAATTATTTTAGCATTTAATTTTTACTTATTTTTCTTACAGTGACTTCTCATTTGTAGAGTATTATTATCTAAGCTAAACGCAGACATTTTTTAATATGGCTTTTACATTCATTTAGGATTTCTATTATATTGATAATAATAAAAAAATAAATTACTGAATTTTAAACCCAAACAAATATAGATCTTTTTTTGATAAAAGGTAGTTTATACTCTCAGGCTAAATCTACCTGACTTTTATTTGTTGTAATTAATGAACAGTTTTTTTCCTGATTTAATAACAAAAAAAACTTTTCATCGTCAACTAAATGAAAGTTTTTTTTAGAAAACAAACTTTTTATTAATCTTGTTTTCTGCAACATCAGCTCACGTTGTTATTTCCATTCAAGTTTATGTAGTAAAATTTTTTAGTTAAAGGATCATTCTCGCTGCTTTTCTGCCTGATGCTGTGTAAAGATAAGCTGGGATGATCAGTTCACCTTTTGATTTCTCTCTGCTTCGTTTTCTAAGAGAATCAAACAAGTAAGACGGTGTTCATATAGAATTGTATTTTAGTTTAACATTTTCATTCCTGAAACTGAGCTTTTTGGACACTTTAAAAAAGGTACATCGTGCAACAAAAACAGAGGTCAATGAGAAAAATGTATCATATCAGATGGATTTTCTCTGATAAAGAAGAATAAGAAGAATTTGCATCTACTAGCTGATGGTCCACATACGTGGCAGCTGCTGAGGGAACATGTTCAGATGTGCTGCTGGATGATGCTCCATGTCACACAGCTTCAAATCCATGATCCACTGAACACCACATCACTGAGGTTCTCATCATGGATGTGTGAAGCTGTGTGATGATGTCATCTTTTTTGTGATTTTTCTCAGAAAACATAACAGTTTAAACTCTTTCTGATGATCCCGACAGCAGAGCGAGCACACAACACACAGCCAAACAGTGAGAGCCCTGGCCCCTGCCTGCCACCCTGTAAAGATTTCCTGGCTCCGGCCCTGGCCTGCACAATGCCCACTTTGTCCCAGACTAACACCGTACCTACCGGGCTGCTCTCTGATCTCCTGCCAACACAAGCCACTGTGTTGGGTTTCAGTTCTTGTAGCAAAACAATCTGCGCTTGTGTGTAATATCCTCGAGTCTGCCTGCATGGGGCCGGCTGTCCGTCAGGCCGAGGGGGGCCTGCTCCTCATCCCATTAGCGCTAATGAGAGACGGCTACCTGCTCGCAGGATATGCAGGACGCATACCCGTAAAGTCAGATAAATCCCTCTCCTCTTATTTTCACACAGACATCTCACACACTCACCTTCGTTTCACACACACACACACACACATGCAATTTGCTGCTACTTCAACTCAGTAAGTAATTTGTGCTGCGTGCCAACATTCCTGGTTCAAATAGCCGCTCCACTAATGTTGGTCCAGTGGGCCGCGGTGTGCACGTTGCTGTGGGGCGTGGACGTACAAAGGGGAGCAGATGAGAACCGGGAGAGGTGAAGGGAACCTTAGCCTGACTGATGAGGTTAAGCTGAGAAACTTCAAGAAAACCTGATGCTGTTGGTCTACGGTTGGTCTAGGATTGGTCTACGGTACGTCTACGATTGATCTAACACTGGGCCACGGTTGGTCTACGATTGGTCCACGGTACGTCTACGATTGATCTAACACTGGTCCACGGTTGGTCTACGATTGGGCCACGGTACGTCTACGATTGATCTAACATTGGTCCACGGCTGGTCTACGGTTGGTCTACGATTGGGCCACGGTTGGTCTACCATTGGTCCACGGTACGTCTACGATTGATCTAACATTGGTCCGCGGCTGGTCCACAGTTGGTCTACCATTGGTCTACGATTGGTCCACGGTACGTCTACGATTGATCCAACACTGAGCCACGGTTGGTCTACGATTGGTCCATGGTTGGTCAACAATTGGTCCACGGTTGGTCTATGATCGGTTCACTGCTGGTCTATGATTATAATGGTTGATCGTTGCATTAAATTCGTTATATCTAAAATCCATCATTATTATTTACAGAAAAACATTTATATTTTATTTCTCAAAAAACTGTTTGGCTGTGCTGATGTGATTCAACTCCAGTTAAATAACAAATAAACTGAAAAGTATTTGACGGCACATTCCTTGTTTCTTCTAGGTGCATGTGGTAGAGGGATTGCGGGGGCTTGTCATTACAGGTATTACTCGTAAAATAAGAATACGGTGGAAAAGTTGTTTTATTCAGGCAATTCAACACAAAAGGTGAAACCAATACAAGATTTTACTTTCAGAGGCCTGACATTTTTTAGTTTATAATCCATTTTTTACTGATTTCAAGCAATATTCAAAATTTCTGAGTTTTTAATTTGGGGCTTTCTGAAGCTTCAAATCCTGATCAGCAAAATCTAAACAAATAAAAGCTGAAATATATTGATTTGCAGACTATTTGTCTTTAAGTGTACATTTCATCTTTGAAGTTAAGTTACAGAAATGCAGCACTTTTTTAGGACATTTTAATTTTCCCAGTAGTTCCTGTACTGTTCTGCCCTGCAGAGGATGTTAGGGAACCAGAGCCTAACAGAATAAAAGTGGACTTTTATTCAGACTCAGAGTGGGAGGTGACGGTGGAGAGGTGAACGGCTGCAGCAGCAGAGGTAAACACATGGCCAGGGAACGCGATCGGTGCCTTACATCAGATTATTTCTTCCTGAATGTAGATTTAAACGTGGTGCATAACAGGCTACTGTGATAGAGATGCTGTTTAAATAACAGAGATTATTCATAATTATAACACAGTAACCATAAATGATTACTCTGCAGCCTGAGAGCAGCAGGATTAACATGAAGATATGTTGAAGTTGGTCTAAATATCAACGTTGCATCCTTTAGGTGGTCAGACAGCTGTGAGCCACAGACACTTTAATGATATTTTACATCATATTAACCTGATTTATCAGATAAATCAGCTTTTAATCATCCTTTCTGCTACATGGAGCCGGTACTTTTCTTTTCAAACTCATTTAGATTTCATCTAGTAACATGTCCCAGGTGTTCTCAAACTGTCCTGCAGCGCCCCCCTCAGCTCACCACGCTGCATCACAGGTTAAACCTTACCTGCGGCTGCTCTTCTTCCCTCGCTCCTCCTCCTCTTCCTCCGTCGTTTTCTCTGCACCTTTTTCTTTCTGCAGCTTCTTACTGACGAGCTCTCTCATCTTCTCTCTCTTGTCAGAGTCGTATTCTTCATCCGGACCCTCATCATCCTCCACATCATCATCTGCCTCGTCGTCTGACTGGAAATAAACAAATCAATACATTTAGAATGAAACTCCATAAAAGAATAATCTGGTTTAATGAGTTTCCTGTTCCTGTTACTCACGTCGGCTGGATTTCCAGATTTCCGTTTCTTCTTTGCCCTGCAGCCGCCGAATAAAGCCGGGTTAAACTTAAACATCAGGTTAAACTTAAACATCAGGTTAAACTTAAACATCTGTTATTTATTTGGGTAAAAGACCAGGCGGTGTTTCAGCGGTGACTTACTTGTCCACAGCGGGGACGGAGCTGAGTCTCGGGTCGTCCTTCAGAAGGTCGTGGCTGCTTTTACTTTTTCCCTTAAACGTCTGAAGAAAGAAAAACATTTATTTTTCCTTTTTGTAACAATTTTCATTTCTTTTATTTTCATTATCATATTTTCTTATCCTTCCATCTTTCTATAGCCTTTCCCTCCTTTATTCATTTAATTCTTTCCTTCCGCTTTTTTCTGTTCCTTCTTTTTCCATTTCGCTTTACTTTTCCTCTATCCATTTTTTATTAACTTCTTTCCTTCCACTTCCCATTTTTTCCCCCATTTCTTTCGGTATAATATTTATATATCCGGAAGTGCCCATATCTGGTCCTCCAGAGCTGCTACCTGTAGCTTTTACATGTACTCCTTCTCCAACACACCTGAACCAAACGGCTGAATCAGCTCATGTGCAGCCAATCAGCTCTGCAGGCTGCTAACGAGACATTTATAAGATTCAGGTGTGATGGAGAAGGAATACATCTAAAAGTGGCAGGGTGGTAGCTCTGGAGGACCATATATATATATATATGTATATGTATTCATATATATGTGCGTGTAAAACATCTCAAGTCTTTGATATTAAATGAGTTTCGACAGACTGAAAGTGGAGGAGAGACACGGTTCAGTACCTGACTGACTTGATTCACCATCTCCTCCTCTTCCTCAGCTTCTTCTCCAAATGATAACAGACTGAAGTTCCTAAAATAAAATAAAACACATTGTTGAGGTTAAATATTAATAGCAACAATACAAAAACATTTATGGCAAATAAAAATAAACACAATCAAAAACGTTGCACAGAGAAAGAGAGAAAGAAGTAAAGATAGAGAGAAAGAGAGAGAGATAAAAGTGGAAGGATGGGCGATGTGACTGATGTGTTTCATTTTTCATCATCGCTGTTTCTATTTAGTTTTTAGAAAACACCTCGATAAACATCTGTTAATAAGTCTGATACTCACTTTGTGGCTTTTGACTGAGATTTCTTTGCTTCCTCTTTATCTTTATCTTTCTTTCCTTTCTTCGTCTCACAATGTTCGATGTCGTCGAAAGGACAATGCAGCACCTGTGAGACAAACGTTTCAGTCTCTGTGCTCGACTCAAACTCTAATTATTTAATAAGAAAATGACATAACTAAATACCTCAGCAGTCCTGATCTTATGGGGGTTCAGGGGTCTTTCATCAGCATCACACTCGACTTCTGCTAATCTCAGCAGATTATAAATGGTGTCCCCGGTCACCTGGAGGGAAACACATTCTGGTTCGTGAACGCGGCATCGGAGGAGTCACGCTGCATGTTCACGGCAGAAACTCACCTTCCCAAATATGGTGTGCTTGTTGTTGAGCTCATCCGCTCGCCCCAGCGTGAAGAAAAACTGACTGCCGTTATCATGCGCCCCGGCATTTGCCATGGCAACCAAACCCCTCCGATTGAAGCGCAGTCTGGAGTGAAACTCATCCTGGATGTTTGGAAAAGATGAAAGTTTTAAAGACACATCAGCTGTTTTGTCCTCACAAGCAAAGGCAAACGGTCAGACCTTGAATGGACGGCCGTAGATGGAGTCCCCACCCGTCCCTGTTCCGGTAGGATCCCCCCCCTGAATGATGAACTCTCGCACCACTCGGTGGAAAATTGTGCCGTTGTAGTAACCTGAAAACGATGGGAAAAAGATTTTATTTTACTTCTGTTTATCAGCAGATATAAACAAACACAAGTTGCTTTTTTTACTTATTGCCTTCCATGCACATCTGCAGGAAATTAATATTAAAGTAGAATGAAAGACAAGACAATGAACATGCAGAAACAAACAAAAAAAATAGAAAAAGAAATAGAAAAAAAATATCTTAACTGTAAAAGGTAGAGCATGCATGTATTATCTAGTTCTGTGACTCCGAAAGAATAAAATATTTAAACATAAATGGGTAAAAAAAAATGTCTAACAATAAAAACAGCAAAAATTCTGTGCTGTTATTAATTGTGCTCATTTCTGAATATTCCTTCCCAGCAGCCAGACTATGTTGTAATCTTTTTAAAAGATTTTAAGTAATAGCTCTCCAGGTTTTCTGAAAGGTCTTTAAGATTTAATTGGAACTTTTTTTAAAACACTTTTTTGATCCACTCTTGTTTTCAAGGAAATTTCTAAATCAATGAAAATAATCTCAAATATTTGCATTTATCTGTATACAGCACGTGGAAAGTCTGTTTCCGCACAATTACTGGCATCCATTGTCAAAATAAAGATTCCCAGAAAGATAAAACTATGGATTTCTGCTTTTTCTAGCATCAGTTCTTGATCAGTTTTTATGGGTGCTTGGGAATCATTACCTTCCATGCATAGCTGCACAAAATTCCTGCATGCTTTCGGTGCCTCTTTGGACCACAACTCGATGTCAATTTCACCTGCTGAGGTCTTCAACAGGACCTGCGAATATAATATTATATTAAGAGTAAATAAATAAACCATTATATGTTAAATAAAACGCTGTAATTGGACGTATGTTGAACATTTAACCCCCGCAAAACATCGAAAACATAAACAACTAGCTATCGTTAGCTTCGCTTTCATTATAAATCAATTTTACAAGTAAATTACAGACAGAAAGTATTTGTAGAAACCATAAAGTAGAATTTTAAGTCTTGCTCACCTTTCCGTTTGTTGGTGGCTCTTGAATGTAAATGTTACTCATTTTGCTGCTGACTTCGTATTTTTAACTACAAGAAAACGGTTTCGATTTTATTTTAGCACCGCATACCACTTAAATTCGTTCCAAATAAAGCACAGATAATTCTTATTTATTAAAATTGCTTTTCTTAAGCGTAACTAATTCCATACTTTCCTTTCCACAGCCATATTGGCTATTCGTGTGAGCGCATCGCATAATCTAAATACGTGGGTGGAGACTCAATGAATACATTGATCATTTGTCATTTTAGGTTTCCATTTACAGTATCAAAAACAATATTTGTCATTAAATACATTGTATAAACTTAAATTAGTAGGTATTAATTTGCTAAATCACTACTAACAAAATAAATCAGCGGCTTTTACGTTGGTTCACCCCTCTATTACATATTGGTTTATTCCAAGTGTTCTTTCAGCTATAACAGTAGAAACAACAGTCCGATATAGTTCCACAACAAGCTACTTGAGGTGAAAACTGTGGAGTTGTCCATATTTATAAATTTTATACTGAAGATGAAAAATAAAATAGAAAATGAGATACTGAATTTATTTGTTAATGGTGGATTATTAAAAAAGATAAGACTTGTAAGGGAACTCAAGTCCAGCGGGATAGCGGAAGTGCCATAAACACGAAAGGACCCGGCGGAAAATCTGCAGCAATGGCGGAGTCTGACAACAATGTGGATCTGAAACGAAAAGCTGATGACGCCCAAGAAGGAGATGGAGATGGAGAAGATGCAGACTGGGTCGGACCCATGCCGAACGAAGCCACGAAGACAAAGAAGCGAAAAGGTCTGGATCTAGTCTGATAAAATGCAACTCCTGCTAATAAATGCTAATGAGCGCGCGCGGCGATCCCATTAAGTTCCGTTTGTTTTGGTTTTCTTTTTCCTAGTGTTGGAATTTGAGCGTGTTTACTTGGATAACCTCCCATCAGCTGCCATGTATGAACGGAGCTACATGCACAGAGACGTGATCACACACTTAGTTTGTTCCAAGTAAGTTACAGAGAGTTTAGGTTTCTAACGCTGATATTTCTGCTGTTTATTATTCCGTCATGATAAAAAAAAAGCGCAGGAAGCAGCGACAGACACGTTTATCTCATTTATATGATATTCTGCTATTCTAAAATATAATTACCATCGCATTTATCTTCATAATGTTTGTGTAAAGCTTCTGTACACTGCCTACTGTTTATAGTAGAGCTGAGCAAGTTGCATTTAACCCTGTTGGTTTCCACGTTACCCTCAGCCAACAAACCCATCTTTGCTCTGTCAAATCTCCCCAATGCGTCCCTTTTAAATGGTGCAATACTTTTTTAAAAAGAGGGAAAACCACAGGGAATCAATAACAAAGATTTATCATAATATGTGCAGGAATCTTTTTCTGCTTTGCTGCAAAAGAGAGACTTTTAAAACGTCATATCCTGTAGATGAGTAAAATTTAAGTTTTGATAGTTTTATGGAACTTATTTGCTAATTTAATGGTGGAAATTTGTCAAAATGCAACTTTTTCCACTGGGGGCAATATTCCTTTTTGTATTGTCTGGTAGTTTTAGCCCCCGGACCCAATGTTTGATGCCCTGATCTAAAACATGCAGGACCAGGGCTTTACCAGTTTTAAATCTTACTTAAGGATGGGTTAAGTCCATAAAGATGATAATCGATTAAGACGATTGAATTGTCTTAATCGATTAACAGGAGAATTCAAGATCAATTATCGATTAATCGTTAATATTTATAGCCTATATTTAAATTAACTGTAATTATTAAAAACCTAGTGTGTTTTCTTATTTAGATTTTAATAACAAGATTAATGACTCGGTTGGCAGTTAAATGATATTTATTTACCGGTTACACTGGAAAATATGCTCTTATATACGACTACAGCACCAGTCTGAGGATGCGTTCCATTAATCAATTTAAAAGATGATTTAATCGATTAAAATCTTAACGATCCATTAATTGATCATTGATTAATTGTGCCCATCCCTAATCTTAATAAGTCTGCAATCAGATGAACCGGCACATAGAGACGGAGGAAAAAGTTTAACCTTGTTGTTTCAGGACGGACTTCATCATCACCGCCAGCCAAGACGGTCACGTCAAGTTCTGGAAGAAGAAGGAGGACGAGGGGATAGAGTTTGTGAAACACTTTCGAAGTCATCTTGGTATGAGATAAATCCTGGAGGGAATGGACGGTGGGTGTGTTTCAAACGATGAGTCTGAAGGATGTTTGTGTTCGTGCAGGTGTGATTGAAAGCATTGCTGTCAGCGCTGAAGGAGCCCTCTTCTGCTCGGTCGGGGAGGATCGGGCCATGAAAGTGTTTGACGTGGTCAACTTTGACATGATCAACATGCTGAAGCTGGGGTGAGTTTGAGCTCCAGCGCTGCAGTCCGAGCGTTCAAGAAACGGTGGTGACGCTTACAGATGTTTTACGCCAAAGGGTCCAATCTGGCCTTAAGGATGGATTTGGTAAAAGTTACTCTGATCACAATGCGAAATACAAGATTTTTTACTTCCAGATAACTGAGATATAAAGTTTTTTAATTGTTTTAGATCCATTGTGATCTGTAGGTTGTAATAAAGTACTCGGCGATTTTGGAAGAAAACACATAAATGACTAAATATAAATGAAAAATTAATTTAAAATAGAATTATACAATAAGCTTTTCTGTAAATTAAATTGTATAGATATATTTTTCAAATTAAATAATTAGAAATGTTTTATTTTTCATAATGATTTTTATATTTAAAAATTCATACAATGTCCTTTCTTTAGATGTATAGGTTACAATAAAAATAGAATACAACAAAAAATCTCTAAATAAATACAATTGTAAACATGTAAT
>JAVQJG010107794.1:0-20240 GCA_036024015.1 Craterocephalus amniculus | reverse complement strand
TTAAACAAGTCAAAACAAATACTTATCTACTGTTCAATATAATAAATTAAAATAAGACATCCTCATGAAACTGGAACAAACTTATGAGAAAAATAACAAAATGATTTTGACTCATACAGTTATGTTGTCAACCAATCAGGTTTCCGGCCACATCACAGCAGTGAGACTGCTCTAGTTAAGGTCTTTAATGGCATCTGCTTGATCACAGACAACGGGAACATCCAGTCTTGGTACCACTTGGTTTGTTATAAACGTGCTGCTTTTAAAACAGGTAAAAAAACTGTTTAATTTGAGTTCTGTCTAAAAGACAAGGATTATATTATATAAACCTATTCTATAGGTAACTATAAATCTGGGCAAACTAAAATAACCTGTGGAGTTCCCCAAGGCTCCATCCTGGGGTCCCTGCTGTTCAACATCTACATGCCCCCACTCTTTCGCATTCTAAAAAACAACTAATTATATTTCCATAGCTACTCTGATACCAAACAAATCTACACAAATATCTTACCAGGAGGCTATAGTTTGATCCAGTGACTGATCAGATTTAATGGCTACGATTACATGATGTTTTTAAATTCTGAATTAATAATTCCAAATTAATCAATTCCAAATGAAAATCTTCTCGTTCGGGTTTACATGGAAATATTAATTTCAAATTAAGGTTTACATGGACAACACGTTTTCGTAATACTGCTTTAAAGCCAGGGGATGGGAAGGATTCTGAGTCGTTGGATGGCGGAATTGATGTACATGGTAGTTAAAAACCCCTTTGTTTCTTTTCGACAACAACATGAGAAAACATCATAATAAGAAGCATTTTTGCTGGATTTGGATTGTAGTTATGAAGCAGCAGCTAGTCGCTAGCATGCTACGTCAGTTTCATTTGAACAGACTTGGTTTGAGTCTTCATGGCGAGAGGATGTGGGAACGAACATGAACAGAACCACCGGAATTAACTTAAAGCAGAATTAAGGTTTACATGATAGAAGATGAGAGAGGAATTAACTAATTCGGAATCAAAAATGGAATAAACCAGCTACTTTATTCAGAGTTAACATTTGCATTGGGAATTCATTGTTTACATGGTAATTTTTCATCTGTTTACAGCAAAATTAACTTTAATATCAAATTAAAGTGGAATTACAAGTCTCATGTAAACGTCGTTAATGGTCAGATTAGAGTATGGATATGTCAGAACTTTCTTCATCTCAATGAAGACAAAACTGAAATCATAGTTTTTGGAGCCAAGAAAAAAAGATGAAAGTCTGCACTCAGCTTCAGGTGGCTAAGTTAGAAACCACTAACACAGTCAGAAACCTGTGTGTAGTAAAAGTAGCTGCTATGAGCCACTAACAAAAAGGACTGTAGATGCCTCTTTAATGGACAACTATAGACCTGTCTCTAACCTCTCTTTTATATGCAAGATCATTGAGAAAGTTGTGTCCAACCAACTAAATGACTTCTTAAATCAAAGTCGAAATATTGATCATTTCCAGTCAGGCTTCCGACACCATCACAGCACTAAAACATCTCTGGCAAAGTGTTAAATGACATTAGGATGAACACTGATTCTGGTCAAGTTGCAGTCCTGGTTCTATTGGATCTCAGCGCTGCCTTTGATACTGTTGGTCACAGAATCCCGCTACACAGACTGGAAAACTGGGTTGGACTTTCTGGAGTGGTACTTAGCTGGTTCCGGTCTTACTTAGCAACAGGCCAGTAACATAACTAGGTAGAAAATTAGTATCTTAAAGAGGTAAACTATCTCAGAAATTAAGATGAGCAGGGATTCAGCTATCACATTGTGGAGAAACTTTAGAAAAAAATTATTTTAAGTGAAATTGTGCTGGCTTTGAATAATCAATCATATTCTGGACCATGAATGTGGACCATATCTGTGAGGGACAAAAAACAAAAATGTTGCTTTTGATCTTTGGGCCCTTAGGCGGCGCTACATTAAAACTAGGGGTTATTGAATCATTTTCTCTCAGCACTGTTTACTGTGTCATCTGTGTGGGTAAAAGCTCTGTCATGCCATGAAGCCACTTATGAACATGACCTACAAATGTATTTTTTTCCGTACCAAAGAAATGAATCTTCCTTCTTGTTGTAGAAATCCTGGATGCTGTGTCCTCTGTACTAGTGAAGAGAGAAACCATTCAGCTGATTTTTAGCATTCGGTACAAAAGCCCTGCACCTACAAGAGTACATAGACAGCTGTTGAATTGGCATGATCAACTTCTAAAAGCCATGTAGGTTTTACAGCAACATATGCTCCTATCCAGATGAGAACTATTTCTGAGACAAAGCTAAACCATATACTGTAGCTATAATAGCATGCCCTCATTGACCATCACACTCAGAAATAAAGTGCCTAATTGTACAAAGGATTGTTTCTGGGGTGTTCCCCGCAAAGATACTGTTGTTGTACTAGGGTTGTATCCCTGGGGGTCATCCTGTACCCTAATTTAACAATGCTGGTCATCAGAAGTTACGAAACATGATGGAACAAGTTATTATCCACTATCGAGGGTACATATCCGGTGGCTGACAGGGCGTTGTTTCCCTAAATCTACAATTAGGTACTTTATTTTCAGAGTGTGCCCAACATCCAGTCTGTTCACCAATTCAAAATATTAAATGAATCATGAACGTAAAATACAGTTAAAGAAGAGCCAGGACTGTTGAGCCCCGTTTTTGTGAATAAATTAGTGGTTTATGAGATATGGACAGACAGAATATATTCTGTTTTTATTTACAGTTTTCATAGCATTCTGTTTTGTTTTTGTTTGGAATAGGGATTACAAATATAGATTTAAACACACAAGAATGGATATTACTATGTGTCTAAACCTGTACATCTTATTTGCGGTAGGAATTGGCACTGGGATGAGCCATCATGTGGTAGTGAGATGTGTGTGGCTTTATACCACCAGCCCTCTGCACCACCTGATGAAGAAGGTCATTTCCTCTTCCAGTGGAATGATGACAACTGCAGCTCCAAAAACAATTTTGTCTGCAAATACCGTGAAGGTGAGCAGACACCGCTGTCATCTCTGCCTCTGCAATGCTGTGAGATTTTAACAGCTGATTTTTTTTTTTGGTTGTTAAATAAAAATACAAAATGCCTTATTAATACTATTATTTCAAAAACCAGTATCAAAACGTTTCCACTGCACTGAACAATGAGAAATGTTGAGTTCAGTGTGGATGTTAAGATATTTGGATTACTGCAATTTTATGATCTTAGGTCACACGGTTGGTGTGTGAATATAGCTATCAACCCCGCACTGAATCTATGTGCACAGTTTTGACTTAAGGTACTATTTCTTTTAATCATCTAAACCTTTTTGCCCAACTTTTGCAGAGAAATTACCAGTATTTACATGGGACAGGAGCACAGAACATCCAGGTACAATGTTCATGCATAACACTATTCTTAGATGCAGACACCAAGCAACTATCTGTTACAATAAAAAAATAATAATTAAACCACCCCATTAGTTCTTCATCAATTAAATTTAATGCCAACTTTACCATCTTCTTATTTAAATGAAGACTAGTAGTCAGTGTTTTAAGGTTTGAGTTGACTTTTTGACCCAGGGGACTTTTCTTATTCCTGTAGTTTCATCTCCGAGGCCACACATATTGCCAACTACAGAAAAGGATGACAGGATAAAAATAGGACAATCTGAGTCATCGGGTAAGAAAAATAATACTCACCTTCTCTTCATATTTTCAGGAAAGCTAGTGGAAAGATGAGTATCAAGTGGTGACAGAGTGATGGTGTGTCCTAGATATTCTGAGGACATGTCTGAGTGGAATTACGTGAAAACATTGAGCTTTTTCTTTGCAGTATCATTCTCGGACAACACTGTCAATGTTTCCTACATCCTCTATGCAACTATTCCTGCTCTGCTGCTGCTGCTGTTTGCAGCCACCGGGTTCCTCTGCTACAAACACCATGGAAAACGGTAAAAATTGAAACAGAAGAAAAAGATTTTGCAACTTTACAGATAGTGAAGAATTATTTATGACTTAAACATCTTTGGTATATCAACAGAAGAAACCTTGTTTTCTTACTTATGAGCTGCTTATGGAAGTTTCTAACTGCATTCTTTTATGATTCTTTTCATATTTAGGAGGAAGACAGAGACAGACAGAGAAAGCTACCCCAGCAGATCAAAGCAGCGGATGTCAACAACAGCTTCACCTTGCCCCATGCAAGGACCTTACGCCTTTAGTGACATTACCAAACGACCTCACATTGCTCCGAACTGCAGGCTACAGGCAGACGCCACGACAAAATACCCCTGTGCTCTTTCACATGACTCCCAGTGTGACGATTATGAGAATGTGTCATGTGTGGATAAGGAGAGCGGCTTTGTGACCAATGACATCTATGAGACTTGTCGAGCTCAAAGCAGGCGCTGCTGCAGTCAGGCTGGATGGGTGGAAAATGAGATCTATGGATAAAGCTGTTGATGCCTATCTGTGCCCATCAATCGCACCAGCAAATTAATATGACCCACCCAGACAGAGGAATGTAAACTATTCTGTCCCTTTCTTCCTGTACAGGATTACTAAGCATGTAGTTGGGTCAGACTGGATTTATCTGCAAACTGTCTGCATGTCAGATGCTTCGTCCTGAACATCAGCATTCTTTTGTCAGCTCTGACTGTATTTACAGTACCTTGTCTTTCCTGGAAACCAAGGTTCATTGCTAAGCTCTTTCTTGTGTAGACAATAAAGAGAGCTTATGCTTGACTGATTCAGGGGTATGTATTTAGTGAGCTAGCAAAAACCAAAATATCTGCCCCTTTAAAAATTGTTAGGTACAAGGACTGTGCAAATGTCCAAAGAAAATCTTTGAAAGACTTTCTGAAAGCCTGTAGAATGATTGCTCAAGACCGCTTTAAAGGACAAGAAAGCCTGACTGCTTGGAAACAGAATATAAAGAAAAGGATCATATATCTTTCTTATAAATGCAATCAAAACAGAAGTATTCCATGTCAATGACATGTCATAAATCAGATTGTTAACTTCTTTACAAAGCTCAGTAATGACACAGCGATGTTTAGTAAGTAAGTCCATCAGCCGTAAAATTTGTATTTTATTTTCTTAAAATCTTATTTCTATTTGACAAAACACAAACTATAGATGATGTTTATTTAAATGTAAGTATTATGGATATTTGTTCAGCAAACAAACTCCACTTTGAGGAGAACATAATACCCTGTCAAGAGTTATGCATTTATCTCCCATTAGGATCAAACAAATGCCAAAGTCTGTATGTTACTACATTCTTATTCATGTTGTAAAGGTTTGACGTTTGATGCAGGATAAGTGAAGATTATATGAACTATAGGTAGAATCAGACGATACAAATGTTTCTGACAAAGCTGCACTAATGTTCAAGGTAAACCATGTATGAATGGATACGAAAAAGGACAAATGTCTGAACTTAATTACTGAAAAACTGGATAGCTGTCAGAGTTACCAAACAAATATAGATGGAATTCACTGGTTACAGCATCCTCACATGGTGCCCCTGTGAAGGTTTTCAGTTTTGTTTAGTTTAAAGCATCAAATTATGCAACTTCCCAGCAGCACTGAGGTTTGGTTTTGTCATTGATTAACTCAAACAGAGAGGCAGCACAGCTGGTGGCCAAGCAGTGCTGCTAAATTTGACATAACGAATTACACAGGTGACCCTGGGAGAACAGCGATTGAACATTTTTGAGGACTCAACACATGGTTACCAGTTGGAAAACTAAAATTAAACTACTAGCCTTTTTCAGACACTTTTACACAGGGGCTAAAAGACCTCTGTTGAGATACATTGTCCAGTTCAGGGACAGTTTTGATCTTCTGTCTAAGCCTGAATTGTGCTGTCATCACTATGTAAGGCTTCCTGTTTGGACCCTCATGTCAGGGAACAGCACGGTCCATGCGGAAACAGCTCTGCTGACCAAAGAAAACCTCAGAGCTGTGTCTTTCCTGACTCCACCTGATTATTTGAGACACAGAACCCACTCACTCATCTGTCAGTTCAGCAATAAAGTAGGCTAATTATCAATCAGTTTCTTGTTATTCATCAATAATAAATGTATGAAAACAGTGTGAATGCATATTTCCGATTACAAAAGTCTGTGGCGTTTCCGAAAGTTCTGGAAATGGGCTGTTTGGTTGGTGATTTGGAAAGATGAAGCAAGCCTAGAAAGGAGAGGCTGAGTGTGTTCTTGGAGAATGTTAGACAGGAAATGCCAAAAGCACATCTGGAACTCTTACATTCAGGAAGTGTGTTCATGACAGCGAAGGCCGCTCCGCCTGCTTAAGTAATCCGCATGAAACATGAAGAGAAGCACCTCAGGGCTTCGTGTGAACCGGCTGCTTCTCAAGCTCGATAAAAAGATATTTTTTTAAGTGTTTGGCCACAAAATGTAACGCTTGCAATCCTCATCTAATAGCCTAATAGCATACACGAAATCTTACTTGCACAAATGCATGTTGGATTTTTCTGTGAGAGGTTGGATGTGTGTCAATGTATGCGTAATATGTAACAGAAAATTGTTGAAGAGGGGGAAATGTGCGTCTTTGTGTCAATTTACTACTCTTACCAACAGATGGCGCTGTCATGCAGGAAACCAAAGTCTCTTTGTGACTGATAATACGCCTGTCTTCATATAAGGTCTAGCATGCTATGGCCTATTGCATAGTGATCGATTTGTTATGCCAAATTTCATTTTTTTCTGCATCATAAAACTACAAATAAACGCACTGTGGATTGAGTGTGTAAATTGAAAGAATGTTGTTTTACTCAAAGGCATTCGTTAATATATTTTACTTTTTTTCCCCCACTTTTTTTTTGCAGAGTACATTCTCAGAGCAAGTAGCCTGGTAGTGACCGTTTCTGGCTGGCCTAGGGATGCATTAAACCCCCTCCCCTGCATTTTTCAACCGCAGCCGACAGAAGCTTATTAAACACCTGCAGGGCAAAACTTCAAAGTTACCTATGCGTGCAATCAAAGAGGGCAGGCGAGCAAACAGATTTCAGAATAGCAATTTTACCGGTTGACGTAAGAGGTGGGTCTGGTTGTCCTAGCAACCAATTGGCACTGAAGTGTGGAGCCGCTCCGTGGCCCCGCCCCCTGTACAAATACCCCTATGGCTTTGACGTCAATACACGTCAACCAGAGAACATGATGCCTCTTTGCAAGTCAACTCGTGTGCTCTGTAGCTGATAGAGGTGCCTCAAGCTGAAATATTATAGCTCTATTGTACCGGAGAACGTGGTGTGACAGCCCTTTGGCTCAGCAAATGGCCTGCCTCGTATCGCCGCCCTGACGGAAAGTGTCGCCACATTAGCGTTCAAGCTGGCAGGGCTACACAAAAATCAACTTTGTCTATTTTTAATGGACACGCTTCGAGCGGCGGCGGCGGCGGCGGCGGGCGGTTTGTTTTCCTTTCGTCTTTATCGCTAGCTGCTCAGGCAAGCCCGTGTGAGTCCCCCCGCGTGCGTTTCTGCCCGTCTGGCTGCCTCCTGCTCTCTCACAAACAGTCCCATTTACAACAGCATGGTCATGGCTGACAATGTCCAAAAACCGCTGATCCGGGGTCCGGTCCGAGTGGGCTTCTACGACATCGAGCGCACTTTAGGAAAGGGCAATTTCGCCGTTGTGAAGCTGGCCAGACACCGTATAACCAAGACTGAGGTGAGTGTGTTAGTGTAACTAGTTAGCCTGAGAGCTAACTTAGGCTACTGTTGTGCTGAGTTATATAACTTTTATGCACTAGTTGACACCCCTGGTATTCACAGCAGACGTGTGCACGATTAGAAACTTGGGTCAAGCAACTGCCCGCCACTTGGATGCTCCAGCGCGAGCTTGTGTGTTCGAATCTTGCAGGTATGGGAGCAATGACTGTCTGCACGTCCCCCACCCCCAAGTATTTAGGAACATCGCTGCCAGTAAGAGGTCTGACCACCGATACTTATGGGAAACACAAACTGTAAAGCTGTATGCTTCTTTTTAACACCAGAGCAGCATCTTACACCTTTGCTGCCTTTTGGTAATGACCCTCACCCTGCACCACCTTAAGAGTCCGGCCGGTGTAAACATTCAAATTGCTGCGAGTCTGGGGATGCGGCATGCATAGAGCTATATACTGTATGTCTATGGCGGCATGCGTCGGTGGTCCCATTATGTAATCCAAATAATGATGTGATTTAGTGGATTCTTGTCCCAGCGGTGTGGAGGGCTTGTGAGGAGCTGTATCTGCCATCCAGAAGTCTGTCCTTGGCGAAAGCACGGTACTTTGCACGCTTGCTTGCAGACATCAATCCACTCACACTCACTGTGGGGGTCTTCAAATTGTTTGGAAAGGGTTTGGTATTGCAGACATGGTACACTCTGACGCGATGCAACATGAGCACAGAAGAAACAGAGCGTGGATTTGTCTGAGTTAACTTTGAGTTTGATGTCAGCTGTGTGCAGAGAAGCCCTACTCAGGCAGTACCACGGAGTGCCATGACTTTCTATCGTAATGACAGAGGCACAAGGAATTGACTGTACAGTGTTCAGAGCACGTGAAGGGCCTGTGTTGTTAAATAGAGGGGAGTAATTAGAATGTAGCCCAGAAAACTTGTAATAACGTGAATCATACATCATACATAAACAAAGATTTACGTCACCCAGACAAGACCCTTGGTAGGCTTAAAATGTGAAGAAGCAAGAAAAATATCTGTTAAGACTCTTATGGGGTTAATCTGGTTATTAAAGCCTGCTGAAGAGCACAATGTTGATCTAACCAGGTAATCTGCATCATGTAATGCTAACAACTATGTAAAAGCAGGTTTTAATTTCAGATGAACACGACACCAGGTGATTTCACTGAGCGGCTGCACTTGTCCCTCAGCTGGTGTGGTAACTGGGTTGAATGAAATCATGCATGCTGCTGCTGTTGGGTCATTTACAGATACTACTTTGGTGCTGGTTGGTGCACAGCTCATTATAGGAATCATGGTTGGCTGGAGAAGCGAATGATCAACTTTTTTGTGATGCAGTGGTATAAGAGAAATTAGCTCAGTACATGTGTGCAGAGACGTGAAATAACAGAACTGGTGTGCATGTCTCTATATGTTCCTCTACCGGTGTATAGCCTACTTATTAATTGTGGCTTCTATGTCTACTGACCCATTCCTCTCATTAGGTCCATAATGCAGGTAGTGGGATCCCATGTGGTCTTGTCTTTTAGCTCCACAGGCCCTACATTTATTCTCATCTGATCGTAGCATTGTTGGCTCTTTCTGCTTTCATTACTTTTGTGTATAAGCTAAATTGACACTATAAGGCATTGTTCTCAAATGGCCAAGGAGTCTCCTGAGTGCCTTGTATCGTTAACAACATTATTTCTTTAAGTCCTTTCATGTTTAGTACCCTGTAGTCCATCTGTACAGGATGAGAGATTTAACATTGTATGCCCAAGAGGTCTCAATTTGGAGCTGGAGTGGCATTAGAAGATTTCTATTTCTTCATAGGATTTAATCCCGCATTGCATACCTGTCTGTGCTATGGCAAGGGAGATAATGGAGTGTAAATGACTACTCATTTAAAAGGGGCAAGTATAGTTATGCTAAACCCAGCTCAAAATAGATGATGTACTTCACTGAGAGACTTGGCATGAAAATAAGGCCTTTTTTTACACCTATGTGATTACTACATGAAAACTGCAGACCCTTCATGCACTTCATTAATATCTCTGTTATTAGACAGCGGGCGTGTTTAAAGATAAACACGCGGGTCATCTAGCAGCTCGTCAGTTTATGCAACACACAGTTGCATCAGGTGGCAATGAACTGCAATAGCCAGACACTGCAGCTGCACATTCCTCGGTAATATGAACACAGTAAATCTGCTGTTTATCTGAGCATCAAGATGGACGATAAAATGTCACTGTGAAAAGCTTCCACTGCCAGTTTTTCTAACTTCTCTGTTGTGTTTTTTACATCTGATGAACTTTCACGCACATGGATCTCTGACTGCAACTTCCTGCATCATCTCCGCTAAAGCTCCATCTACATTTGACTTTTTATGTGGTTCATTTTTAAACTCAAAAAAGCCTGGTTGAAATATGTTTCTTATTTCTGAAATATAGTCTATTCAAAGCAAGAGAAGAGAATGTTCTCCTTATCAACGCTGGAACCAGCTTTTCATTGTCTTTTGTGAGAAAGGATGGAAAAAAGTGAAATCTGCTTTTTGTTGATCATTTAATGATTTCATGTCGAGTCTCACCGATACATTTTCAACTAACTTGTATGCCTTCATGTAACAGTTGTGCGACTGCTGGGAACTGTGGTTTCCTGTTGTTTACCTCTCCAACTTGGCCCACAGATACTTGGAACGCTTCAGATCAAAATGATGAGTTTTTGTTTATGGGACAGTCTGAAGAATAGTTGTTAATGTCGCCTTGTCACTTTCCTGGCAGCACTAATGAAGCCTAGGATGTTTATCATTTTTAACACGCAATCTACGCCTTTTGGTGGAGAGGGATGTATTTGCCTGTGCTGAACCTTCATGTTTGTCATCATGGCTCAGATGATTTGATTGATTAGCATGGGTGTTGCACACATTGTATTAGATTTATCCTATTTCTTTGTAACAGTTTTCTAATTTCTTAAAAATGCTGGAAAGGAAGACACTGCCTTTCTCTTTTGCTTGTCAAATGTACAGTCTGTAACTAGTGGTTGTGTGAGTTACTGTGGAGGGTTTTTCGTGTCCCATCAAGTCTGATGAGGCCTAACAATATCACTAACGTATGATATCAAGAAAGTACTTGTTTATAGTTCTGTTTCTGACGCTTGATCCTTCTTCAGGTGGCCATTAAGATCATTGATAAGACCCAGCTGGATGCTGTGAACCTGGAGAAGATCTACAGAGAGGTTCAGATCATGAAGATGCTTGACCACCCTCACATCATCAAGCTCTACCAGGTGAGTCTACCACTGGCTGTTTTCCTGATTTATGTACTCAAGTAAAATTACAATTATACCTGATGTGGGTTTTTTTTCCTTAAATGCAAAAATAATGTTGAGATAATTGACATGATTTTTGTTTTTCTATTTTTGAACTCTTCTTCTTTTTTTCTTTTTTAAAGGGTAATATCTTGAGCTTTATTTACATTTTGGGGTGCTTAGATTTAACTGTAATAATCTGGCAGGAAGGCTCAATCCCAAACTTCCCCCTACACATTACCCCTTCACTACAGAGTCACACTCCCAATGAAGTCATACTCGGACTTCATAGAGGGCATTGTAATTGGAGGGGGAGGACATAAGAAAGATGGGCAGGAATGGGACCCCATCCACAGGAAAAGGAATGCACTTGTTGCCCTGCAAAACACAAAAACGCTCCCTCTGTGTGGGGTACAGGTTCCGGGGTGCACCAGCTGCCGGGCTTTTTCCACTGTCCCCGAAACATCGTAAATTCAACAACTATGATAAATCACAATGGCAGGAATTATACATCAAATAGGAATTTTAAAGTGATTCCAAAAGTCTTTCAACCCCACTATCGTTTTGAATGCTGCTAATTGTGCTTGAAGCAAGTCAAACGTCTGCATAGAGGGAGATTTTCTAGTTCCGTTTTATAATCCTACACTTTCTGTGACAAACTTGCAGGACAGATGCTGAGCTTGCATTTGAAGATTGACCTTTATGGTTGTAACCAGGATTGTCTTTCCAAGAATATGGCATGTTGACTCAAAAGTAGAATTTAGTAGAAGATTTTATGATAGGCCCAGACACTTATTTGTCTCATTAATAGTTCATTTGTTTCCTAATATGAGCCAAATTAAAGAACACTTATCAGCTCTGGCTAGATAAATTGACTGGTTTTAAGCCTAAACAGTCACCCAAACTACCCTCATATGTCTTTAATTGAAGTTTTTGAGTCATGCTTATATTTCTCCTTGTTAACTACCAGGGTGTAGCATGTTTAGTACAACTCAAAGATTAAAGAAAACAAGACTTTGTTCCGCAAGATATATCCTCAGGGAGGTAACTTGTAGTGAATCATTAACAGTGTCCTGACTTCCTGACAATAAGCAATCCTCTCATTCAGTCTCTGGATATCAGATGGTGTCTTTGGGTGTTTTCTGAAGAGGGTTGTTTTTTAAAACTTAACCCCTTTACATTGTTTTGATCAAACAAGACATAAAGCATCAACAGTTACATGAATTAGACTGTAAAACCAAAAAGTCGGATAAATGCACGTAATCTTATTGAATATCCTGATCGCTGGATCGACCAAAAATAACGTTGATGGGGATTTTTGCTATAATCAAACAGCCCTACCTTAGGGGTATCTCACCAGAGCTATGTTTCCATGGTAACAGTCCGTGAAAACTCCTAACTAGCAGCACAAAATGGCAAAAAGGAAAAATGGGTCAAAATTTGTGATTTCTAGCAATGTCGTGGAACAAGCAATAAGATGGGAGAGAGCTTTTCCAGCACAGTGACATTAATGTGAGCAACATCAGCAGCTTTCATTTACCCAAAGGTGCCATCCTGAGGGTTGCTTTGATGTTCCTGTTGATTGTGGGATTAATTTATAAGATTTTATTTCTTTGCCAAAGCAAACTTTAGAAACCACAACTTTAGAAATTATGTTCAAGTAATGTTGTGTCAGTGAGATGGGGAGTAGAGGTAGTATTACACTCAGAGTGTGCGTTTACCTAACATTTTGCATGAATGGGTCTCATCTGACAATGAAATGGCTGCAGTTTTGACTCAAGGTCACAGTATGTCCCTTTTTAAACTAACAACTCTGTTAAAGTATTAAATGAAAACATGTGCTGCAGTGAAATGAACAGGTTGGTCAAACATGTAGCCATTTTTTGGGGGGGAGCACGTTGTGGTTTTTAATCTTTATTTTACTAGTATTAAATACATATTAGGCCCATTTATGGTCCAGAAGTACACAGCCTTGTGAATTTCATCTATCTGAAGAAAGTCTAAGTTTATCTTGGTAAAAGGCTTGTGATCAGTCATCAGAGAGCAGGGGCCAGGATGTAATGCGTAACATGCGTGTCACAGTGAAGGACCCAATGTGGCATTTGCTCAGACCGATCAGCTTTGTGGTGCAGAATTCACCACTGCTTCTTGTTGATCTTCCTTTTCAGGTGCTTAAACAGACAAGGTGTTGAAGCACAGGACCAATCCAGGTCATTTTCTAATGCATTAGCAAACAACTGCTGCCAAGCAGAACCTGCCTCTGCTGGATAGTTAAAGACATGAAAGCATAGTTAATGACTGACCAGCGCGACGCTGTTTGTGTGTTCTGTGCTGTGAAGTTGCTCCTGGCATATTAATGCCAGATAAAGACGATATAATCAACTGGAATATACAATCTTGCTTGTATTTTTAATCTTTTGTCTTAACATTCCCGGTTTTTAAGTGACACCCACCTTTACTTGAAAAGATAATAGTATTAAGGGGTGTTTTTTAAAATATATATTTAACTCATATAATATTCTAACTGCTCAGTCTCCCCCAAAAACTTTTATATCGGGGAGTTGGAGAGAAGAGTCTGTCAATAGTCGAATCTCAGATGCAGGAGGCGTGATGGGGTTTTCGTCCTGGCTGGGGGCCACTGAACCAGATTTTGACCCTTGTAAACATACCAGAGGATGCTTTGGAGCTTTTCCAACCAGTCTTGATGTGTTATTTTGAACTTGGAGAAAACTGGTGACAGTGTCCCTTGTGTTGCCGGCGGGGATGCTTCAATTGTGTGGGTTATTAGGTTTCTTTCCAGAGCTGCTCTCTATCACAAATTCTGTTCATAGCTTATTCGGATAGAATTTTTAGGCACAGCAGAGGGCTGGAGAGTTTCCAGTTTGACTAGGCAAGGCACAATAAGTTTATTTTTACAGCACATGTCATGTACAAGACAATTCAAAATGCTTTACATAAAAGATTAGCAGTACAGCATGGCACATTAAAAAGTACATTAAGAATTAAAAAAGTGTTCATTCTTAAAACTAAGAATTAAATGTGATGATGTGGTCTGGTTGTCTGGAAACCCCCACCAAGTGCCAAGGCAGTGGACAGCTGGGGTGGGAATCTGTGCCTTCACATTGCACGTTCAAAAGTTAAATTATCTCAGGATCTTGTTCATAAGCGTGAGATCAACAGCTGGACTGAAGCAGCACCTGCAGTCATGTGGATTGTGTACCAATCTGTCATGCTAAAGAGAAAGCTGAGCCAAAAACCAAAGCTGTGGATTCTACCAGTCAGTGAGGGTGCTCACCCAGAGTAGACTTCCCATGGAAAGGAGTTAGCAGAGGTGCTTTGGGCATCTGATGAAGATGACCTCAAAGTTGAGGTGTCTTACTGGGAGAGAAACTTGGGGCAGACCCAGAACTTGGTGGGAAGAATTCTGTCAGCTGGTTTGGGATCACCTTGTTGTCCAGAAGGTGGGTGAGTAGGGGCAAGTTTGCAGATTCATGCTTACAGTACTGATCTCCACAACCAGGTTTTTCCCAAATAAGTGGTGGAAATGAAAGCACAAAACAGAAATATTGTAAATTCTTTAATGAGGAGTACTTTAAATTATAGTTTCCTTTGGAAAAAAAAATCAAAATGAAACAAATAAAGACCCTTTTTATTATTTAATACTAGCACCTTTTATAGTCCTTATATGTTCAGGTGTGAGGGAAAAAAACATAGATTTTACATGAGTCTTAAAAGTTTACTTTTTACAGGGATTAGCTTTGGTTTGTCTTTAATTGATGAGTAAAGTAACCTGCCTTACTGTTGGTACTTTGATGACTGCAGTTTGTCACAAAAAAAACAAGAACAGCAAAAAAGCCTCACCACCAATAACAGTTATATAAACTGTTTGGTATTGTTGCTTTGTTTAGCGAATATAAATGGCTATTTATTACTATTACACAACCAAGTGGCACTATTCCAGTTCTGAGTTGGGCTGTTTTGATCTGTATCATTATGTCCAACAGGCCCATCCATCCAGCCAGCTCCTCTTAATTAGTAGGTCCCTTTCCCATCTCATAAGTTTCACCTTATGCACCCAGAAGGTAGACATATCTAATGAGGACACACAGATTGACTGTGGGCCCACTCTTAACTTTATGTTGTGTAGCCTCCTGTCTGACCCTCAGTCTGCCATAATCTCTTTCCTTTAACATCTTGTCAACCTCTGAAATTTTCAGCTTCCAACTTTTTCCTCTTGTCTTTCTGTAATTTCAGGCATTTCAGAAAATACTGACAACAAAATGAGAATTTTATTTGCATACTGATATGAAGAACTGCTTCAATACATTAAAGATATTATTAGATGTGTCCTGATCTCAAGTTAGAAATGCCTACATCTCAATTAATACCCAATGTTGAGCCTGTTAAAAGAATTACATTAAAAGTAATAAATTATTGATTTAAAGCATAATATCAGCAGCATTGCACACACTGACGAAATGTGATTAACCACAGGAAGTTCAGCTGGTTCTTCTTATGGCTGCATATTCAAATGGAGGAAGTCCCAACGAAGCACCAAACACAGAGAGAGGCTTATTATAGAGAGGCATATTTTTCTTTTGCAATACAAATTAATTATATGACATCTTTAGGTAATTCCATTTAAAGCTCAAAAACTATTTTCTTTTTCTTAGTTTTTTCTTTTGAAAATTAAATAACTTTACTAATGTTAACGTAATGTAAATGAAAGTTTAACATGTTCTTTGACCAACATTGTTCAGCACCAACACCATTGGAAAAGAGCGGGGAAGAAAATCACTAATTTGATCCTTAAAGATGTCTATTTATAAACCAGAATGCTGAATCAGGTAGTGCATGCATAGCAGGCAACATAGGAAGTAAGTCATGTTCTGCTTTATTCCACTGCAGCTGAAATGACAAAAGATGGGAACCTATCAGCTGTGGAATAAAAATAAAACTCCCTGGCAGGGATTTTTTCCTCTTGTCAAGCAAAGGTATAAGTAATAACATTAATAACGGCTGCGTTCCACCCAGATATGCCAGTGCCAGGCCCCTGCTACTATTCCTGCTGCTTTACTGGCATCCAAAATGAGATGGTAGCCATTGTTGATACAAAGTACACCTGTGCTGCTCCTGCTGCGGCGAGTCAAAACGTCTAAGATGCAAAAGCTTTATTTTCCAGATTAGTTGCCGTGTTGGCTCATGACTGAGAATCACTAAGCTGTCTTGATTAATAAAACAGTTGTGCAATCAGAGAGGGTAAAACATGTTTGTTATACAGCCCAGACCGGCCGCTTTCATTTCCTAAATCCATGAATCGATTGGTGTTAACTGATGAAAAATTGATCACAAACAAAGCGTGTGGGATTTCTACTGTGAATGTCTGTCTCACTGTGTCTGATTCATCCTCCTCTCTCCATCTGATTCTCCCCTCAACATTTAATTCTATTCATCTCCCAAGTGTTTTTTTGCTTCTAAATCTGTTCTCCTCCTACACAACACCGCTCCATGTCAGGACTGAAAGGTTTTAAGTACCATTCATGTATACTCAGCAACACCAACTGTCCACCTCCGTTCTCTTACATGAATGCCATATTTAGACCCTGAGCCATTCATGCATTTTGTTGTGCTCGTGATTTTGCTACACTTTGCAGTTTAACCAGATTGAGCCCTTTGTGGCTGATTGTGTAATGTTTTGGTCTTTTGTATCTTTGTATTTTTATGTTTTTTTCCCTCCTTTTTTAATTCTCTGTACTGTTGTTGCAGGAGACTGTTCATTTGTTTATCTGGATTATCTGATGATTCTGAAACTGAAACATGGTCTTCTCTGTGTATTCACTCTCCCCCTCTTTCCTCCCTCTCCCTTGGTCCCTGTTCCTTCGTCCTCTCCTATTCTCAGGTGATGGAGACGAAGAACATGCTTTACTTAGTCACGGAGTATGCCAAGAATGGCGAGATATTCGGTGAGTGATCTTTTCTAGTATAAGATCAGTCTGACCCAAGTAACTTTGTCCCACCCAGGTCATTCATGTTCATCCCATATCAGTTTAAGGAAAAAACTGTTGCGTCAATGAGGTTTTTGACAAACAAGGAAGTGCCAAAGTCTTGTTGAGTTTGCGTTGCTCTTAGAGTCAGCCCCAATCTCAAAGGTCATATGATCATTGGAAATCCGAGAACAATATCCTGATGCAACCCTTGTCATGTGCTGTTAGTAATTTTTGCTCTGAAAGTGCTGACGTTTTTTTTTTCTTGTCCTATTAAATGACATCATTGATGGTCTGTAAAGGCCACTGAGAGGCAGCCTCAAAGGGGAAAAGGGTTGATTTATTGCAGTTTTATGTGCTGCAGAACCACCTTCACCAGATTGAGGTGAAGGTTTAAATGCTATCAAGCTTACTTACCCCACACTGCCAAGCACCATTATCATTCTTCTACTTTATTAACATGGCATATTAACCGAACATAGAGTCTGGCTATTAAGCTTTTGCCCAGAGTTTTTATGTGTTTTGCACTGGCAAAGACACTAGCTTTTTTTTGTGGTTGATCCTTATTTGCTCCTTACAAATAAATTTATCTGATAACAAATGTAACATGTGACATCACACAACAAAGAGTCCAAAGCTTGCACTACGTATGCTCCTTTCCAAATAGGAATTTAGAAAGAGAGTAAAATGTCCCTCCAGTACGAACAAAATCCAGAGATGATCATGCTAGAGTCATAAAATGAAATCAAAAGCAGAAATTAATGTAATTCTAGAAGCTGAACAGGACCGTGTAAATAATAGTCTTTTTTTTTTAAAGGAAAGGAATTATCTGTTCATGATCTAATCAGTGAATAATCATTTCAGCTTCAAAGATTTTTTGTTTTTTGGGAAAGTTTGAGTCAATGAACACTAAAAAAGCTACGCCTACATGCATTTTTGATCATTTGTTGATTTCTAGAAATAAGCCTTACAAACAGTAACTCCAAATTCATGTTAGCCAGGAGGATCAAATGTGAAGCTTAAATAGATGTTACATAAGCGATATGTACAGTCATGAGAAGAGGATAACAACCCCTCATTTTATTTTGAGATTATAGATAACAAAGCTGTAATAAATAAATAATCCTGTCCATACCAGCTCTGTAGAATAAATCAAATGCAACCTCAGACAAAAGACGTGATCTAATTTTAACTCGTGACACATTCAACAAAGGCTATGTCAACAGAAGCATTGTGTAAAAAAAGAAAAAGGGACTGAACTAGTATGTCTTGTTTGGAAGTGTTCTCTTTAAGAGACATGGCAGCAGAGCTTCGAGTCACAAATTTGAACAAAACACAAGACTTAAGGAACAATAAGGCGAGTTGTTTGGACATAATGCACCGCACAATGTTGGGGAGAAACCAAACATCCTAACAGCACATTCAGCCCATACCAGCTGTCAAGCACAGTGGTGGAGGGGTGATGATTGGGCTTGCAGTCACTGAAACAACCATAAAGTCCTCTGTAGATTCCAGACTCTGTCTGATAGAGCTCGACTAAAATCAGATCATAAAACAGGACAAAGATCTCGGAAATGGCAGCAAATCTGTAACAGAATAGCACAAAAGAAGTGTTGCAATGGACCAAAGTCCAGACCTCAATGCGGAGGAGGAGCATTAAGACAGATGAAGATGTGAAGTAACATATTGTACAAAAAATTCTCCACAAAGATGTGAGAAACTAACAATGAAGAAACAGGGCTGTACAGTGCTACATATATGTCGCACATGCTATGAAAAAAAAATGTCTTTGCTGAATTTTTTCTTACATAGCACTCGTGCAATAGTTTTGGGGGCGGCTTGTTTTTCTAATTTAAGCCGTGACAGCTAAAGTCATGCAAGTGTCCTGAGTGGGTAGTGTCCATAATTTACTCGAAACAACTACATTTAGTGTATTTTCAGAGCCGACACTGTAGCACATTGTACTTCTTGGTGTGTTATGCTGGATGCATCGGTGGTCGCCGCCCCTGCTGCACCCACTCGCGTTCATTTCTCTCTGGCCGTACATTTCTCTCTTTCTGCGCACTGGATGGCCGTTCTTTTTTCTTTCTTTCGTTTTTTTATTATTATTATTTTACCGCAGATGTGCACCGCAATCCAGCTGCGCCGTGTTTTGTTCCAAACCCAACAGTTTTGTCAACTCAGACCGGGAGCACCGGGGATGATGTCAGACAGACCGGGCTGCAGCGGGCACGACACCCACGGACCCGGTGACACTTGGCCTTAACAGTTTTGTTGAAGATAGCGCCAGATTTAAATGGAGCCTTCCAGGCAAAATCCAGACTATAACACAGTGTTAATGAGGGAGATGGTTGATATGGAGAAAACACACCAGAGTCGCACCTGCATGTTTCATCACACTGAGAAACAGGCGGAAAATCCAGTGAAGGCAGCAGCACCACTGCATCTCTGTTTTAATTTTTAATACATACAGTATCTTAAAAGATTTTTTTACAAGTTCAGTGATGATCCAGGGAGGAAAAGGTTATTTAGCTGGTTATTTATTCAGGCTGAATGTTGTAGCTACTTATATCAACTTTAGTAAAGTTCTATAACATTTCTCTCTTTCTTTGTATCCAAAAAAATGAGAGAAAACTTGATTCACAAAAATTTGATGTGACTTCCAATGAAAGGATAAATGTTTTTTTTTTTCTTTCATTTTACACTTTGAGGTACATCCTTTGTTTCCTTAATGGTTTCTACCTCAGATTGTCTGAGGGTGAGTAGAAAATGAAGGCACATCATTCTGAGGGTGAAGTATTCCTTTAAGTACCGATATGCACTAATATTTTGGTGTTCTAAAGATTTTAGGGAAATTTTGTGCTGGTGCTACAACTCTTTGTTTTGCGCTAGGAAACCTCCAACTTTTTGTAGCACCAGTGCTAAAAGCTTAAAAAGTTAACACTTAGCCCTGAGAAAACAATCACTTCAAGTAATTACTTCAAGTAATTCAAGTAGTTGGGGATGTACTCCAGACTTGAAGGGATGTGTATTTTTACATGTGGCTTATGTGTTTCGTTTTTTTAATAACGAAAGTTACGTATGTAACTACGGTTCTATGAATCCTGGATGACCGCCCGAGGCGGTGGTGCTTCAAGCACTGAATGTATCCATCTCGCGCATGCGCAGGTCGAGTGTTTATACCAACAAAGTCACATGTGACCCCTGATGGTCACCTATATCTTCCGGTGACATCAGAGGAT
>JAVQJG010107788.1:0-13501 GCA_036024015.1 Craterocephalus amniculus | reverse complement strand
TATGAACAGAAGTGGATGGAATATTTCTGTGTACAAGATTCACTAGCTTAACAAAATTAAAGACATTCAAAGCCAGTATTAGTTTAGTTTGACATAAGTGAGGTCCCTGTCCCCTCTCCAGTCATCCGTATGTGCATATATCACCATCAGTCTTCTAGAACTTTGCCAACATACTGTAAACATATTTCAAATCAGCAGCAAACTAACAGGCAAATAACAGCTGTAAACATGTGGTTTTGAGTAAATATACTGTAAGACAAAAATATATCTGAGCTTTAACTGCGCTTACAAATGTGTCAAAAAAGAATTCTAGAGAACAGATGTGTTCTGTCACAGTAACCGCATGCTTTTGGCTCCTAAATGTTAGGTTCAACTCATCAGGAACAGGGAAAAAATACTTAAATTTAGATCTGGAAATAAGAGTGCCTAATTCATCCAAACATCTGAATAGTCCACTTAACCCCCCAAAAAAATCAGTCCTGAACAATTGCATGAAACTGGCAGAAGTGACACAGTAACAAGATGCAAAGATAAACATCTTCCATAACATCTTCCATAACATCATCATAACGGAAGCATCCAGCAAGTTGCATAATTTAAACATGAAGAACATTGTGTTCAATTAGTGCAAATGGTTCAGTGCTGAGCAGGCGTCCATACTGCTGAGTCATGTAGGTAGTCAGCATAGACAACGGGTGGTTCAAGGACACAACGTGCAAAAGAAAATACTGAAGTAACAGGCAGATTTAGGGGATTTTTAAAGTCACCTAGAAGAATGGCACGGGGTTTTTGTCAGCAGTCCATTCTGTGTAACGCTCTGCTCCATTTGACCAACGTCACAAATATGCAAGAAAAATAAAACATGAGGAAGAGGATGATGAATGGCCACCTTTCCTTAAAGATATGTACAAACTTACATTCTTATGATGAATCCAGTAGTGCACAGCAATCAGGAAAAAAAGGCGGGGGGCAACTTTATGTCACATTTTGAATTATTTCAGTTTCATTCACAGCTACAGTATCAGGTTACAGGAGTGAAAAACAGAAAACAAAAGGGAAAAAAGGAACCTTGGTCCGGGAGGGTTCAAATAACAGAAGACTGCAAATCTTTCTTTCACCTTGCATGTTTTGTCTGTTTTGAAGGTTTCATTCACCACTCCACAAAACCAACCTTGATGGTGTCTTCTCTCCCCCCCCCCCACCCCGACTCACATCATTTCTCCATCGCAGCCTCCCAGCGGGCATAGCTGCTAATCAAAACTTGTCTAGAGGGAGATGCTCAAATGAGCGAGCTGTCAGAAAAACAGCAAGTGGCCTGAGAAAAAAATTCAACTCATGAAATCCTGGCATCAAAAGAACCTCTTCATGTCTTCCTTTTGGTAAAACTTTGTCTTGATGACCAACCTAAAACTTTCTTTTGGAGGAATTTGGGGTTCCACCGGGAATTTGTGGGTCTCTCTTGTAATCCAGTTGTTTGTGGCTGATGGAAAAAAGTGCACCTTAAGGCACTTCTGCTTTGGCACTCAGCCGTGGTACTTGTGCCTTAAAGTCTCTCTCCCGCCTCTTCGCTTCCTCTCATGTGCCCTGCAAGCAGCCCCCCCCCTCAGTGAAGTGGTACAGCAGGGTGGGCTCATCCTCCAAGCTGTGCTGGCCTGTCAGATGCCGGAACACTCCTCCCTGCTGAAGGCGGACGCCGTACCACCGGGCCTCGGTCCGCCCTGCGCACAGGCCTCTCTCCACCAGCCAGGTTACCAAGTCGCTGCCTCGAAAAAAGCTTTCCGGATGAGACTGGTCTGAGTGTAGGTGATTGACAGGATTGCAAGCTTGATAAGACTCTAGTTGGGAGATCTGCTCTTCGTGTGCATCCAGGGTGGACAAATACGCTTGGTGGTCATCCTCTACATCTGGGCTGTTTGGGGACTGAAAACTTTGGCTGCTGGACTGAGCTGGTTTATGATTTCGGTGCGACTCGTGCTGTGGCTGCTCCTGAGGATCCTGATCTGACTGCACGTACTGGAGATGAAGGGAAGGAAAATGTCCGACTCCATTCTCCTCCTCTAGGTCTCCTCTAAGCCTGCGCAAATCAGAGGAAGGATTCACCTGTTGAAGTGTTCAAGCTCTCCCCTGAGCCACTAGGGGGCGTTGGTGAGGAGAGGAAGGGGGATACAGCCAAGGAAAGAGAAGCAGGGAAACATAAAAAAAAGGGAGGAAACAGCAAAGACAGGATTGATTAATCAGAGAAAACTGAAAAGAAGGGTGTTAGAATATAGCAAAGAATAGCACCCAAAACTCAAAACAAGAGTTTCCTTTAGTAGTTTAGATAACTTCCACAGTCAGCATCTGCATGTTCAAAAGTGTGATGTCTGTTTTTAAGCATGACATGACATCAGGATGAGGATTTAACATGCAGAGTCACAGATTAAAAAAATCACAGCCCAAAAGTAGGTAAGTAGAGGCTCCATAGATGCATAAACAAAGTAGTCTTTGTACCTGCGTGTGTGTACGATGTCTTGTACACACTGATCTTTATGGTAGCGGACAAACTGGGTACAAGTGAGCCTGACCTCCTCCGGTACAGCTGATGGACTCACTTCCTCAGTGTCCCTGCCCTGCCACAGGCTGAGCAACCTTTGGAAAAGAAAATGACGTTAAGGAAAAGAGAACATGATGAGCATTTGTTTCCAGATTAGTTCAAAGGTTGCATCAGCTCACCTCTTCTTGAACGGCAAGATGATGAGGTGTCTGTCCAGACCAAAAATTCCGAAGGAAAGGAAACCCTGGGGAAGGAAAAGAGATTTGCAGTGTTTGCAGGATAACGTCACACGTTTCCATAGAGACACTCATCACACAGTGGTACCTGTCCGTAGTTTGCCACAGCACAGAAGAACTGCAGCTCCAGGTAAAGTCTTCCTGGATCTTTGTTGAACAACCACCACAAACAGCTGGACAGGTTCTACAGACAGACAGAATAACCAATCAGACATCAGCAAACTCTCTATTTATACAGGTCAGTGAATAATAATAAAAATAATATTTTGGTCCAAGAAGCTAACAAAATAATCTTTTATGTGAAATGAACAGAAAAAAAGACGTTCCACACAACAATACTGGTAAAGAGTAAGAGTGGAAGTCCTTTGTTTTGACCCCATAGGAAATATGACTCTCAGAGCCATCAGCAGACACACATTGTCCTTCCATGGAAAATGCTGACAACCAAACCAAAACCATCTCCTAAACACCTCGGTGAACTAATGTTTTTGTTTATTCTGGGATTTATTTCTCACCGCGAGCAGGCTGACAATGAGCAGCAGACAAAGCAGAACGTGTCTGACGATCTGTTTATCATCTGTGGACTGGAGTCCGGGTGGAGGCAGGTTCAGCGGCTGCTCAGAGCTGGAAGAACTTTGTTGCTGCTGTCCGTCACACAGCGCCCCACTGAGGCCTGAAGAGGAAGCACAGAATTACTAAATACTCTTAACTTTAGATATCGGTTTTTTTCTTTTCTTTTCTTGACCTTTTCTGATCCCGCTATCCTCAGTAAAGTTACTTTAAAAAACTTAACATGTTGTATGGATTAAGTTAATCTGAAATCATATATACAGATCATTTTTTTCTACAATAAAAGGGAAACAAAAAGTTTTATTTCCCACTTGTTGAAATTAATAAAGAGGATTAGTCCTTTATTTCATAACTGAACTAATTCTGAAAAGATTTTCACTTGTTCATACATCATAAAGTCAAATGAGTCTTTGAGGTGATAAATTCTAGCAACAGAAAAGGTTTGTGACCTGCACCGTTTGTGTGCTCTCTCTGTGTGCTGACTATCATATCTGGTATAGGCTGGAGAGAGGAGAAGCCATGGAAGTCTGAAACACAAGATAAAAACCAAACTAACTCTTATACATTAAAGGCTTACAGTTTCACAATTATTAATCACAGACGGACTCAGTAATATTTCTAAAATGTTCATATTAAAATGCAGAGCAGGGGTACCAGAGTTTACGCTGCAGACTGGTGAATTTGCTGTCTGTGTTTGCTGTTGTTGATCCTCCAAACCACCAGGGGCCCTCGGTTCATCTGTTACTGTAGTTCTGCTGAGGGCCTGGTAGCCGCTCTGCTCCTTGTCTCCCTGACTGAGACCCATCAGAGATATGGCACCGAGAGCCAGGCTCACTGCAAGAACCACTGCAGAGCTGATTATCTGCAGTAGCACGAAGAAAAAAACTATTATTAACAATTCTCCCCACATAATCTACTCTGGAACTTTGTGAATTTGCTAATTGTAGTTACAGTGAAAAGCCACTGTAACACAGCAATTTTAAACTCTGGTCATCGAGGGCCACTAACCAGTAAGTTTAAGACCATTGGTGGGGAACCTTGGCCCTCATCCTGTAGGTTTTCCATGCAACCCTGCTTCAATACACCTGATTCAAAGAAATGAGCTACTGAGACAGGCGGTCACATCCATTTGATTTGAATCAGGTGTGTTAGAGCAGGGATGCATGGAAAACTTGCAGGAATGCTGTCAAGGGGGAACCACAACTACCCAACCCTTCAAACTTCCCTGGCTCAAATTGTATTTAGCTTGACAAATGTGTTGGAGCAGGAAAGCGCCTAAAAACTACCAGGGCCAGAGTATGAGATCCTTCCTGTGAGAGATTTTATTCATTTTAGTCCTATTTAACCCCTATGGATAAATAATTTCTTTGCATTATATGTAATGCTTTTCATGTTCTATGTAGATCACTTTGAATTGTCCTGTACAGGAAATATGCTAAACAAATAAACTTGCCTTTCCTTAATCTTGTACAAAATTTTCAGTGAATCAATTAGAACAATAATTGATTTTTTTAAAGTATCAATTAATATTACTTCTACATGTTGTCTACAGTGTATGCTACTACATTCATACTTTTTACATATTGCCTAGTACTAGGCAATATGTAAACTTCTAGTTCACAGTTAACAACTTCTGCGATTGTTAAATCAGTTAATAATTAAATAATAATAATAAGTAAAAAATATATTACTGCAAATAGTTTGCGTTTGAGAACTAATGAGTCACACATTGACAGAGACCAGCAATCCTGTAAATAAAAAAATGATCCATTAAGATATATTGATATTTATCTTATAATTGGATCATGACTTTCTGAAACAATCAAATCAAAACATGAGGTGAGTAAAGATTCTGTACCCTGATAAAAAACACTTTAATGTGAAGTTGTTCCAACCTGAGCTCTGCCATAGAAGAAAGCAGAGTCTATGGTTTCTGTTCTGTCTCCTGATATCAGAAGACACCCGACCATAAGAAAGGGAACCCTGTACAAGCAGAAACAGCAAAAAAAAAAATCTTCATTTTGGAAAATGCATACAGACAATATAATGAAATATAATGAAAACTGTTTAAAATTTCCCATACTGTAGTTATTTCACTCAAATTATAAATCTGCCATGAATTTTTTGCATTATCACCTACCCCCAGCCCAAAATCATAAAAACTCCTGGCCGGAGTCTCAGCAGATCATCTCTGTTGGTCAGAGCCAGGCAGAGAGGGATCAAACCTGAACAAACACAACACACCTGTGTTCAAACTACATACAGTTTGTGTTCTGGTAGTTCATAAAAACATATGTGACTATTGTTAATACTTAACAAAGGTATAAACTTACCTGTCCAAATGTAGGTGCTATACAGAGACCCATACAACATAGTGAAGGTGAGAATTTTTCCAACAAGATTTTCCTCTTGTTTCACCAAGAAGTTCCATAAGATCATACTGACACACACCAAGAACTGTGGAGTAAATGACAGAAATTAGAGGCAGAATGGAGGAGATGGGTTAGCAACCTAAAACTTAATGAACTGAGACATAAAACCACAAATACTGCCAACATTACATCAACAAGTATCACTTAGAAATCATCTGATTTGATGTTTTTATGTATGTCACACTTTGTTTGCTTTTAAATTGTGACGTGTATCCTGAGCATGTTTCATGTTGATTTTACACTTTTTAAAATAAAAATTGATGGATATGCTGCATACCATTATCAAAAAGAGTAACTCACCTGAGCAAGGAAAAGATTTAACACAAAGAGATGAGGAAGTCGGTTAAATTTTCTGCTCAGCAGCATCACAGCAATGGTCCACACCTGAGAGATGACACAGAAGCAACACTGCAAACAGTAAGTTTGGGAATCTTTTACACACAATTCACAACGTCCGGTTCACATAACATACGGTTTAATCTAAGTAAATACAAGGTTTGTCCAGAACTTTACCCTAAATTTCACATACTGCTGTGTAATTCAGAATTTTCTCATCCCACAGTAATGGATTTACTGGGAGGGACTTTAAAAACAAACACTGAGTTTCATCCATGACAAATGTGTGAGAGATCGCTTACCAGAGCTATGAGGCTGACGATGCTGATGTTGAAGCTAACGTTTTCCAGCTCTGTCACGAGGGGGGTCGGGTCCATTAAAGGGATCGTCAATAACCAGGCTGACACATACATGATCGGTGCAGACAAAAATGTACTGATAACCATCCCTGATGTCACCTAAAAAGAATAAAGTCACATAAACATTTATATCACCTCTTCTTTTTCTGGATGAAACAAACTGAATGTAGTGTAATTAATATGGTCAGTTTTAATTCAAAATGTTGACTGTGGTTCTGTTTCTTCATGAAATAAACATTATGACCTAAAGTAGGAGAATGAAACTGATGACTGTCAAAGCACGAGGTGGGGGAATCTGAAGGGCAATGAACACAAAGTACTGTAAATGCAACTGTATAGCAGATGACTACCAGAAAATCCCAATTGTCCTTGTGTTGGACGCATGTGTGTATGATCCCCTTATCTATCAAGGCTTATGCCTGTCATGTGAAACAGTAAAGAGATAGGCACTGTCCTTGTTTGAAAGGGCACAGCTTTGGAAAAAACAAAGGAAAATAAGAAAAACTTTAAAAACAGAAGGGAGTGATCTTTTTCTTTCTCAGTCCAAATTTCAGATTTTCCAATTTAAAATCTGAGAAATATTACATTAATTACAAATAAATACACTATTAATTGTATGGCATTACATTCTTGCTTTAAATACATTTCAAATACCTCATTTACGTCACTTACCACCTCTAACTCCATGTTATAATGTCCGGCATAGATGGCCACGCTAGGTGCAGTTGGGAAGACTCCATACAGAAACGCAAAGTTGGACAAACTGGTGTAGTTGGCGCTTGTACTGTTCACTCCAATATCCAAAATGTCAACCATGTCTTTGCAAACCAGCGGCATCACCAGGCTGCAAAGAGGACATTAAGAGATAAAAAATACAAATAATGCAATTAGACATTAAAATACTGTAAATGAAGAGTATTTTCATTATTTTCTCTAAAATCCAAAATTCTTTTTTCAACTAAGATTTTGGAAACTGGTTCCTGTAGACTGTGAAAGTTAAATACTTCCCTTGTGAAGCTTGAAAGCTTTTAAAAATTTCATGTAATTATTTTTAACTGTGATAGTAGAAATCTTTCAACAGGTTGCATCCTTTATATTTATATAAAAACTGACTTATTTTATCTAAACCAAATATTTGTACACATTCCATCCAAGTTTACTTACAGTTTAGCCGTGATCAGGAGTATCAAGGCAACTCCGGTGTCTCTGGTTAGTTTTCTAAGCTGGCCGACCTTCCACAAAACAAACAAACAAACAAACAAACAAAAAACAGCTGTTTTTACACTGCTGTTGGGTTTTATGTTTTGGGGATTTACAGTAGTCACCCACAGAGTGTTGACTAACCATGGTGAGGCCAAGATAGAACAATGCTGCACCTCCAAAAGAGTTAGCTAGTCCATCTATAAACTCCGACAGCACGGCAGGAATCCGCTGGCCCAGGGCAAAGTGGGAGATGATTCCCACTATCACCATGAACACTATTGGGTTTTTCATTACCTTGATAAATGAAATAAGTCAAGAAAAAAAACAATCAAAACCTAAAAATAGTAGGAATGAAGAGACTTGTTATAAATACTTGTACATACCTGTAAAACTACGACTCCCAGGATGCCAAGACTACTGCGCTGGGAATGGCTGGTCTGCCTCCACTTCTGCACCTCACAAAGGGCAAAGCCGATCGGATTGAGAAGCATGAGGGAGACGGGGGCAACTAGGTAGATATACTGGAGATATTCTGGATGTGTGCTACGATACAAAGCATCAACTGGAAGAAGGGAGACATGGAGCTAAATGTGAAAAAATCTTTCAGCTGAAAACCTTGAAAGTCAGTGTTGTCTGCCTTACCTATTGGGTAACCCAAGGCAAAGTCGTTACTCTGAGTAGCAAAGATGGCGTACAGACCAGCTTTGCTGTATCTGCAGTCTGGACTGGCCACCATCAGCGTCAGCACACATACCAGCACAAACACTGCAACCTACAACAATATCAAGGCAATCAGCCCATGTTTACAACACAGTTTCAAAATAAGAATTTAAAGCAGAAAATCTGTGAAAGTGTGACATAAACCTTTGCAACCAGGACGCTCCACAGAAATGCCCATATGACGTCCCCAAAATCCAACAACACCATGTTTTTAAAGAGTAAAGCTGGCAGAGCAAACTTTGACACAAAGTTCCCCAGACCCTTTGCCTGACTCTCTGTGATGATATCAGCCCTACAGGGTGAAAAAAGAAAGACACATAATCAGTCTGAAGTTAATTCAGACCAAGAGTTACACACATTTCAGTGGTTTACAGTGAACCTACCTGCCAGCTATATATCCACACAGTATGATGCCAAAACATTCAAGCAGAGCCGGGAAAAGCTTATCAATGGACATGTGGGGCCCTGCTGCTGCGCCTGTCGGGGTATTATGGGATATGTTCTTCCCATGGATCAACACATAGTTGGCAGTCTCCATGGTGATGGTGGTATAGAATTCAAGTGATGAGTACCAGCACTGCATTAATTCAAATTATAGGGGTAAAAAAAGTAAAATAAGACAGATAAGCAAAGAATAAGAGTGAAACATTGAATCTCTAAGTAGCTATTTAGACATCATTGTGTACTCTCTGTAGAGAATATTTTAACACGCATCTGTATTAGCATTAGCTATTTTAGCACGGTCAAGTCAAACTATTTCATCCGATTATAAAGGATTTCAGTAGTGTGAAGGCAAAAGAAAATTAAAGCCACTCCTGTGTCGCATCAAACAGTTCACAGATCAAACTCGCTTTCTATGAGAGTTTCATTGCCATTGTCAGCTGACCGTAGAAGCTAGCATAGCTGCATGCTAAAAACAAATTGGAGAGGGCGCGGTGTGCTAACCTCTGCACAACTAACATGTGTACGTATGAGAAAGAAACAATTAAATTCTTTACCTTTATATTCTAGACGCCCATTATTAACCGAAAGACAGTAGTTTCTCGGTGTTACTTCTAAACAGGCTCTTGTTTTTGCTGTTTGCGTTAAAGGCTGTTGTTGATCTGACAGCTGCAAAAATGGGAACGCCCTGAAAAAAGACTGACAGAAACCTCAACCAATCATAGCAGAGAAAAGGTCTGGCGCCAACTGTGATTGGATTTGTAAGTACAGCGTCACTGAGCAGAGTACTTGAATCAGATGGGCCTTATTAAATGGGTTATACGTACTCATTAATCCAGCTGACATGTTTACATACATTTTTATTCATAGTTTTAAAGTCGATCATATAAATAAGATAGGTGGCGAGATAAAGGATGATAAGCACTGTTGATAAGGGACTGATTGATTTGACTATTTAAGTGTGTGAGAAGGACACACAGCATACAGAAGTACAATTTAAACACAGGTCAGGTATGTTACTTCCTTGTGCACAGGGATTGCAATACAGAAAGTCCCTGAGAGGAATGTGGTGTCTGACATGAGTGCTTACTCATAAGTCAGTCTGTTGCCATGCATCTGTGCAGTGATGGGGGACCAGTGAAGTTCAGTAAGTAACTTGCACTTTTTGATTTTGGTAAATCAAACACCAGATGTGCAACTGTTCTCTGGTAAGGGATTCATCGTGCATAACTAAGTGCTGGGTGACATACCGATTTCATATCTGATTCTTAAAAAATGAAGTCTCAAATGACGTGACCTATAAAGATTTACAGGCAAGAAATAGAACAAGGACTTCCATGCAAACGGACATTCTGTGAAAAAAAAAAATCACACTTGTTTCGATTTATTTCCAATTTTATTGCACAAATATATAAATGATTCATATGGTTTATTTGATAATATAAAACAAGTTGCTTCCTCTTGTTGCTGACACTAATTCAGTGTCATCGTCTGTGATCAAATTAACCTCAAAAAGTAATACTGACATAAAAGCAGTCCATTTTTACTCCAAGTATCCTTCTGAAAAGCATATTAAAGCAAGTATTTCTTTTTATGTTAATAGTTTTACTTTTGTATGGTTGTCTTACAGAAAATATTTCTTTGACATCATCGTATACAAAAGAACAGTTAAAGCAGTGCTGTGTAAAGCAAAATCACAACACAAACATAACTTAAAAATAATACCATCCATTGATGTCACTTGATCAAATCATATATACACTTTCCTTTCACTGTAAGTTGAAAGAACTCTAACAGCAATATAGGAATCAACTCAGTTGTCCCCTGGTGCTGTCATAAGCCCCAGCAATGTCCTTAGAAACATCTGGACCATAAACATTACGTGCATGCTGACATTGCATGTTACTATGGAATATAAACGTACCGATCAGTGGTTCCACAGAAACACAGAGATGTGTCTACATTCAGGCTGTTAAGGCACATGTGGTTTTGGCTTATGAAACACCTACATTTTCCTGATGTTTCATGCCGTAGAGGCTAGAGGTTGGGGCTGTTTATAGTTTGGTTAAAAGTACTGCTGCTACATGATTAATCCAGACTGTCTTCAGCTTTACACGTCAAACAGAGATTATCCAAAACAGGGAGAAATACAAGCAAATATTCTTAAGACACAAAATGCATCCCTTCCATACACTGATAAGCATCTTAAGTTGCAATCAGAGTGGAAAAAGCGACACGGGGGGGAAGCATGTTCATGAAGGGGAGCGGCTAGCACTGCTGCACTTTAAAATGAAACTACAATATTACTTTCACATATGGAGTTCCCAAAGTGTCACCTCATGTTTATGCTCTTTGGATAAGTCACAAGTTCTGCCTGCCATGTTTGTCACATGACAATTTTATATTGTGTAACTAGTACTGGCGATCAAATTAAAATTTGCAAGCTTTTAATGCAATTAATCAGTGTGAGCTAAGGCTTTAAAAAGCTAATGAAGTAAAGCTAATCACATAAAAAAATAGAAACAATGAAAGCTGTCCAGACAGCCTCCAAAAACAGCATGGATGTAACCCTGAAAAATATCTGTACCAGAATATAAACAAGCTTTGGTCTTCTAACGTGGACATACTCCTACTACAGAGGCACTTGATGCAAACTCAACATTGTGAATTTGTTCATCTTATTTTGTTCGACTGCATTTCAGTTCCACTTCATGCTGCAGTCTCTGCATGAAGAACATGCTGCAGGTCAAAGCACAAAGAGCAAAAAAAGGCAAGAAAAAAAAAACAGGCACAGAAACAGAGGGGTGTTACAAGATGGCTGCCATCTTTTCTTCACCTGGGTACAGGAGGAAGAGGAGGAGCTCCTCTTTCTTTTTTACCAGGACCTGAAATAAAGCAAGAGAACAAAGTTAATGCATTCATGATTTTTTACGAAAATATTTCCTTCCACTAGATGGCACTGTGTCACAACACAGATGGCTCTTTGACCTTGAACACATCAGATCAAATGCTTCATGTTTAAATTGAGAAAAGATATCATTACACATCCGAAATTATACAGATCAACTTTGGCTTCTATATTGAAATCAAATTTGACTTTTGTGACTTGAATGATTTGAGAACTAAAAAGTATTCCTGCAGATGTGACACCAAATGTGAAAACTGAATTTGAACATATTCAAATTATAAGCAATAGAAATTTCAGATCAGGAACTAGAGACAAAAGATATAAAATATACATTTCTCTGTGGGAGTTTATATACTCATTTTTGTGTTAACCCCTTGAACAACACTATATATATTTCCAACCTTAGAACTCCATGCTTCTGACTACTTTCAATGGTACAATGGTGCAAATATATGTCAAAATTCTGCCCTGCAGCTTTAAGCCTTCTCATATTTTCTGATAGACATGCTTAAAATGGCCAGGAAAGGTAAATAAAAAAATACTCCAAAATAATGAGGTTCATATTCAAGTTCCTAGTGTCTTTGGACATCTATGAACATCAAACAATGTATTATCCATGTCAAAAACTTTGTGTATTATTTTGCCTGAGCAAACTTCTGTAAAAGAAAAAAGAAAAGTAAAACTTCTATCCATGTCCTTTGTTGTTCCCCATCTGACACAAGATAAGAACATGCCGATAATTCCATGCACACAGGTGCCATTGATCAAATTCAGCAACAAATGTCATTCCTTAACATTAATGTTTGCTCTAAAATAAAGTTTTGGTGTTGTTTTGTGAACATAAAGCACTAAACTACCTAGTCTTTGCACAAAGGTTAAAAATAAACACAACTGTGCTGTTTTATTTTTCCATAGCAGGCAATGATATCTGCAATATTTTTTACCCTTTCACAGATGAATAGGGCTGAAAGTGAGCCTGGGGTCCATAAAAAAATTACCAGTCTGTGGGATCATTGAGAAAGCAGGAAAAAAACATAAGTTCTGATACAAAAATGATGTATTTGTAAGAAATGGTTTTACTGAGAGGTGATCTCCAGCTTAGACAGGAATGATTTAAAGCACCAAAGAGGAAAATCGAGCCCTTAAAATCTACAGTAGTAATTATCTTGTAAAATATTTAAATTTATCCTTGATTCACATACATAACTGTATAGATCATTCCTGTTTCTGCGTTTCTGTTTGCTCCAGGAGTTCGTTTATTTATGGTCATGTTTAGTTTAATCTTGGGTTATTAGTTCAATGCACAATGTTCTTTCACAGCTTGCAGTTTCATACTTTCTTTAAAGCCCAAACACACTTCCTGTCAGACTGTGGCAAGTTAAGCTCAGCTCAAACCAAAGGGATGAAAGAAACAATTTAAGGGCTGAAGAAAAACAGCTCTCAAAAAACGCTCCACTTTCAGAGTCTGAACATGAACCACAAGGACACACAACAGTTTTCTTTTTAAAGTTAAATAATCACCGTTGAAAAATAATCTGGATTATGATTCTTAATATGTTTAAGAAACCCTCAGGGACTGATTTTATTGGCTACTGAGAAAGCGAGAACTTATTTTCTGTGGCACCTGTCAGGCTATTTGGAGCTGTGACATATACAGGTCTGTCTCAGAAAATTAGAATATTGTGATAAAGTTCTTTATTTCCTGTAATGCAATTAAAAAACATGAAATGTCATACATTGTGTATTCATTACAAATCAACTGA